>VNJS01002221.1:0-29768 GCA_008042575.1 Drosophila watanabei | reverse complement strand
CTGAGGATCCGATAAACCAGCAGGCATTCGCCGACGACGTGGCAGCGGCTGCTGCGGCCGGAGGACCGGCTGGCTTTGCCGGCGCCGAGCCCGGCAGTCCGGACTTCAAGATGCCGAGTGCCGATGAGATCTGGAAGATGGTCGAGAGCATGGAGGGCATATCGGACGAGGAGCGGGCCGAGCTGCGCGACAGCATCTACAACCCGAAGCCGCCGTCGCCGGAGGACTTTATGCGCCAGTACGGACATCCCGGCCACAGTTCGCGGGAGTACATTTTCTTCTTCGTGATGCTGGCCCTCATTCTGCTCGTCTTTGGTAAGCTGACCGAGAGCCTCCTCCGTCGTCGTCGTCGTTAGGCCTTATCGGGTGCGATATCCGCACCCACTTGTGGGGAGCAGGGGGCTGTGCCAGAGCCCTCACTCTCACAGTTACACACTCGGCCCCAGGCTAGAATGTTTGCTTCGTTTATAGGCGTTCGATTTGCGATAAGATAACACAGGGCAGCGTGGGTAGAATCCATCACAGACATAGGCAACGGCACCAAGACCACCACGACCACGACCAGACAGTACTCGACAGGGATCCATGCCGGCGAGAAGTTGACAGGGACAGACAGACAGACAGAACCAAAAAACTGCCGCCGCAGCCATGAGCCAGCATGAAGTCGGCGTTGTCGAGCAGCTGAAGAAGTCCGTGGAGGAGATCGTGGCCAAAATGGGGCCCAGCAGCAAGTTCTCGCAGGATCTGATCCAGCGGATCGGCGATATGCAGAGCAAGCTCGAGTCCCTGGCCGACACGGACCGCAATCAGTTTCTGGCCGAGATGAAGGACAAGTTCGAGGCGACGATCGAACGGATCGAGCAGCGCATAGCGCAGCACGCCCACATCGCTCAGACCTATTCCAGTTCGAAAGTGACGGCCGTGATCTTTCTCCTAGTCTCCATATTCGGTCTCAGCTACCTTTCAGCTCTTTTTGTGAGAAGCCCACATTAACCGGATGCCTTTTTCCCATTCCCATTACAGCTCTCTTTGGCTACAAACTGTACAAGTCGCTGACGGAAAAGGAGCAGAAGAAGCAGGAGAAACTCAAGAGCAAGCAGCAGAAGAAGGCCAAGAAGTCCAACTGAGCGAGGAGCAGGAGAATCCCTTAAGTAGCAACCTTGCAGCTGCAGCTGTTGTTAATCAATACAATCACCGCCCCCTGTAAATGACTAAATTATGAAATTCACTAACGTAATGAAATAAACAGTACCCGTAATAATAACGATGCTTGTAAATGTCATGCTAAATGTCGCGCTAATTGCCATTACGGCAGCGCCATCAGGAAATGCAAATCAGGAGCAAAAATCGGTGTCGTGACTTGTGAACTTGTTGCTATCTAGCTCCCTTGTGGCCTCCGTTGCCCGGGGAAACGGTCGAGTCGTTTTGTCGAAGCGCCTCCTGTCAGGCACACGGCTCTATTAATAGCCAGATTCGGTTTCTATTTACCCAGTTGAGCAGAGACACTCGAAGCGGGCATCAACACAGCTGCTGAAAACACACACCATGTCCTACTCCAGTCGTAAGTATATCCTAGATCCTATCTCTTCCCTTACTTTACTCGGACCCCGCAGGTTTCGGTTTCGACTTTCATCTGCCGGATGAGAGCTGGTGCTATTCGAAGAACGATATGCACTTCATCCGCAGCGCCGAGTGGGTGCCAGTGGAGAAGGCTGGCGTCGGTCGCTCCTTTGCCAATCCCAATGGCGTCATCTACCCGAGAGTCGTGGGCATGATTCCGCGCTACGGCGGCCACGTTCCTGGCAATAAGTTCCGCGTGGGCAACACCTGGGGCCGCTCCACCATAGACGCCAAGCGTCACCTGGCCCTCAATCACGATTGATTCCTAGATGCCTTCCTCGGTCACCTATTTAGCCAATCAAAATTGCTGTGTTACGCTTAGAGAAGCACCCAGAATAAATCGTATAAAATGTGTTACATATCAAATAGGGTTGGTTTTTATTTAAGTGAAATTTTTAAGCTGAGTTTTGGCTTTTAAGTTTTAATTTGAATATTAAGAATTATAATAAAACGAATTCTAAGATGGAGAACTTTATTTTAAATAATTTAAAATTAAAATGAAACTATCGAAATAAATAACTAAATTGCTATTAAATGTATTACTTAAGATTTAATACGTTTAAATATTCGTTCATTTGTATTAAAATCCACAGATACTGCAGTGGCAACAGCAATAAAAAAGGAAGAACATTAATTTTCATTGATTTAGTATAATTATTTAAGATGTAAAATAATTTACAAGATTGTTTAAGAATGGAAATGAAAACCACAAATGATAAGAGAAAATTCAAAGCGAACGAACTTAATTATCGTTCTATTCCTTATCGATAAATGCAAGCCCGCCAAAATAAAAAGGAAATGCCACCAATGCAAAAACAAAAGGTTTCCCATATCTGACCTAATCTGCACTATAAAAGTGGGAAAATAAAACTCATTTTCTAGAAAAGGTTTTCGCAGAAAAGATAAGTAAACCTTCGAAATTCTCAAATTTCGCACCTGTACAATGTGACCAAAGCACAATGACTGCAAAATTCCTATGCACTGTTCGGGATTTTGGCGGCCATCGGTGAAAGCGATCCGCAGATAAGAAAGTAAATAACAATAATCATCATTATTGGACAATTTGCATCATCTATTGAACCAAAAGATCTGTTAAATCGTGGTTCTAGCTACAAAACATAAGGACCATGGGCCTAAATCTGCTTAACATCTGCCGGCGAGGCCTCCACACGTCCCCCGTCCGACCGCAGGTGATCCAGGGCGCGACGCCCACGAAGAGGATTTGCATTGTGGGCGCCGGACCCGCCGGCTTCTATGCCGCCCAGCTGCTGCTGAAGCAACTGAGCGACTGCGTGGTGGACGTGGTGGAGAAGCTGCCGGTACCCTTCGGACTGGTGCGGTAAGCAGGCGCTGAATCTAGCTTTAGAAGGACGCGGCGGTGTTGTTTGCCGTTGGCCCAAAGCCGAAGAGTGGACCCACAACGGACCGGAAGATGCCAGTAAAGTAGGCTGTAAAAAGGAACTAGAGAGTAATCTTCGAAAGAAGTCTGTAGGCGGGAAACTTACCACCCAGTTGGTCGAGACCCCACGGAGCACTGGCTCGGCAGCCGGAGATCAGCAAGAGGCAGAGGAGCAGTGGCAAAGCAACCGCCAGCGGCATCTTTTGAGCGAAACTGTGACTCGCACTTGGAGCTCGAAATGCTTTTATCCGCGCCCGGGTTGCGTGTCGTGCATTCCATGTATCGCACTTATCGACTAACGACTTGTCCCATTATGCAAATCGCATCACATTGCAGCTTTGGCGTTGCGCCCGATCACCCGGAGGTCAAGAACGTGATCAACACCTTCACCAAGACCGCCGAGCATCCGCGTCTGCGCTACTTCGGCAACGTTGCCCTCGGAACGGATGTGAGCCTGCAGGAGCTAAGGGAGCGGTACCACGCCGTGCTCCTCACCTACGGCGCTGATCAGGACCGCGAACTGGAGCTGGAGAACGAGCAGCAGGGCAATGTGATATCTGCCCGGAAATTTGTGGCCTGGTACAATGGTCTGCCAGGAGCGGAGGACCTTGCGCCTGACCTGAGCGGGCGAGACGTCACGATTGTGGGTCAGGGCAACGTCGCTGTTGATGTGGCCAGGATGCTCCTCAGTCCCTTGGATGCTTTAAGGGTTAGATAGTCGAATTCCTTAAAGAACCAAGAATATAAACTCGATTTGACCAGGTCACGGACACCACGGAGTACGCCTTGGAAGGCCTTTCCCGCAGTCGGGTGGAGCGTGTCCATCTCGTGGGTCGGCGGGGTCCTCTGCAGGCCGCTTTCACCATCAAAGAGCTGCGCGAAATGCTCAAGCTGCCCAATGTGGACACACGCTGGCGAACCGATGACTTTTCAGGTGCGAACGTACATAAATCCAAATCAATTAAATGCTCAAATTTCTCTTTCATATTTCAGGAGTGGATTCACTGGTGGAGAAACTACAGCGTCCGCGAAAGCGACTCACCGAACTGATGCTCAAGAGCCTCAAGGAGCAGGGAAGAGGTTCTACTGGCTCCAAGCAATTCCTGCCAATCTTTCTGCGAGCTCCCAAGGCGATAAGCTTGGGAGAAATGGAGTTCTCCGTCACGGAACTCAAAGAGGACTCCGCAGTGGCCACCGATAGCACCGAGCGTCTTCCCTCTGACTTGATTCTGCGCAGCATTGGTTACAAATCCAGTTGCGTGGATTCCGGCATCAACTTTGACGAGAGACGCGGGCGAGTTCACAACATAGAGGGACGGGTCCTCAAGGATACCGATAAAAGCGATCCCGGACTGTATGTGGCCGGTTGGTTGGGCACCGGCCCCACAGGCGTCATCCTGACCACCATGAGCGGTGCCTTTGCGGTGGCCAAGACCATATGTGACGACATAGCCGCCAAAGTGCTAGACACGAGCTCCGCCAAGCCTGGCTACAATGCGGACGACAAGCACGTGGTTACCTGGGACGGCTGGCGAAGAATAGACGCATACGAAAGCGAGGCGGGCAAGGCCAAGGGAAAGCCGAGGGAGAAGATCGTCAGCATCGAGGAGATGCTGAGAGTTGCCGGAGTCTAACGAGATTAATCCTTTAGGTGGTGGTGATGTGTTATGTTTTAGAAACAAATCTAGCTTTCTTTTATTTATTTGTCGTTGAAATCCATTGTTATTAGTGTGTAAATATTCAATTTCATTTATAAAACCTCCGTGAGACTTTGTAGAAAATTTCCTGTGTGTCTTAAATTCAAGTTAGTGGAAAAGATGGACAACTTTATAACCCCGGAACCGCACTTGGTGCCCGGGTAAGTCACGAAGAACTCTTTTAAGAATGAATCCTTAACTTGTAATCGCTAGATACACCGGTCACTGTCCCGGCGATCGGTATCGAGTGGGTCGCACTTATGGCCGGCAGACGCACAACCTGCTCATCGATCCCTGTGTGCCCCATGCGCCGGAACTGATTGTGGCTCCCATCCACGCCAAGGGAGGTCTCAAGGACTATCCCACGCCGCACGAACTGAAGGTGCTGCGCACGAGAGAGGACTTTGTGGACTCTGTGTACAGGCACCCCATCCTGCCGGGATATGCCGGCTTCGTGCCGAATGTGGTGCGTCAGGTGGGCAAGCGTTATTTGGCAGCCGCATCCGCCGGAGTGGCCGACCACGAGACGCTAATGGAGCTCTACCGCTGCGAGAATCGAACGTTACGGCACAGGGATCTGCTGGAGAGCGGGAAAGGCCTCTTCGACCGCAAGATCAACGAGCGGCTGCTGCCCAAAGCCTATTACCGCTCGCCATTGATCCCGGTCACCGGCGTTTCCCAAGGCCTCAAGGACGAGGTCTGTCCGCCAAAAACGGAGAAGCTGCACTACAGCAAGTTCACGTCACCGCATTTCCTGGAGGACGAGGACGACGACAAGTACATCATCAACGGCTACGCAGGCCACATTCCCATGGCGGTGACCCGGTTCGGGGAGTCCAACCAGGTGCTCACGCACCGCGCCCTCTGCAGCTTCTCGGATTACATGTACAAGAAGAAGCGAGACTCGTGGTGCTGCGGCCAGGATCTCAGCCGGCCGGCCATCACCTGTCCGCCGGTGGGGCACTTTATCGTCTATCACACCACCGACGGCATGATGCCCAACTACGCCGGACACGTTCCCGGCGAAATGTACAAGTTTGGACGCACTTACGGGAAGACCACCTACGACGCCAAGCGCTGGCTTGAGGTGCACAAGGGTCTAACAGTGTTGCCGGAAGTGGCCAACTTGAATTATGCCTACTAACTAATGGGGACTTATCTAATTTTATGTTTTAGAGGGTAATAAATTTACTGTATAGACTTTTCAAAAACCGTTATTTTTCATTCCTCTCAAATAAAACGATTTTGAAATTGGGGGGAACACAGGATTTTTTAGGAGAAAATCTTCGATATTCGAGATTTTTTAGGCGAAAGGCCAAACTTGCATCTGGCAACACTGTTGCTTCTACGTCGTTCGGCTGAGGGAATTAAGTTTTAATTGATTGTGTGTCCAAATAATGTACGAATTCTCGCCAATGCCGCGGCCAATTGCAGTGCAGTGCCTCGAGTGCTTGGCAATAATGTGAAAGCGGCCGTTTGGGCAGCGAAAGGGCACAGTTAGCACAAAAACGCCAAGAGAAAAAAATCTTTAGAATCGAAATCGAACAATTCAAACACACACACATAGTGCCGCACCGTTCACACACCGCAGCGCAGTACAGTACCGCAGCGAGTGCGAGCGAGCGAACAGTATCTCGGCAGATAACATACATTTGTGTACCTACCTCTCTTCCAAGTGGTGAGTTGAATGCCGATTATGCACCCTGCACGCGTCGCATCGGGCAGCATACGAAAATATTAAGTGAAGTGCAGTGCTAGAGGAACACGGTTGTTACGCTAAAAAAACCCCGAAGATTGGATCGATCCATGGAGGTGGCGCGGATCTAGCGTCGCCCCCGCGTAGATAGCGACCCTCCGGGCGAGATTTATGGCGGGAATTCGCTGGGAGTCTGCGCACAGGTCACTAACAAGTCGGTGCGACCCCAACTGCGCCCGACTTGTTTATTAAGAGCGAACAAACGAATAAAAATAAAAACAAAAAATATATATATGTAATTGTTGTAGCAGGTGAGATTTACGACTGTATGTTCGTGGGGTTTGGAGAGAGAGAGCTTCGCGTCGTCTTTCCAGTGTTTTTTTTTTCTTTTTTCTAGTTTCGTATTGAGAACGGGGGCGAAATGGGAAACTGAAAAACCGCCAAAATGGGTTGAGAGTTCCTTTTGCATCGATTTTCCCGGTTGGAAAAATGCGAATTTGAATTTTAATCCGAAATTAAAAGTGCCTAAAGTTGTTTTGTTTTTTCTTACCCGATTGCAGCAAAACTAGTGAAGTGATGAGCGAATCTCTGCCAGCTCAAGTGGAGGCGACCAAGGTGTCCGACGAAGATGGCGTAAAAGAGAAAGCTGAAGCTGCCGAGGGATCGGCCATGCAGGTGGACACGGATGTGAGTGGTGAGCAGCCGCCGCTGCCGCCGGGCGAAGCGGGTGACAAGGAGAAATCCACAACGGTGGACATAAACACACTCACCCCGTCGACGCCGTCGCAGACGCCGCCGCAGTTGCTGGCCGGCGAAAGTGCGGCGTCGGGAACCACGGCAGTTATACCGGAGAACATCCTGTCTCCGCCCAAGTCAGAAACGCAGACGGACGAGACCAACACGGCGACATCCACGTCCTGCTCCCCCGCTTCGGAGGGTCAGCGATCTCCAGTGGCGGCGGAGCAACAGCAACCGCAACAGCAGCTACAGGCAAGCAAGCCGCCCAAGCAGGAGCAACCAGAGACGGCGACGGCGACTACGACTGTCAATGGCTCCATACCAAAGTCGGGGAAACCGCTAGCCACGGCCCTCAGCGCCAAGAAGCCCAGCAAGGCGGCGTCCACGTCACCACGTGCCTCCCGAGCCCGCAAGCCCAAAGCGCTGCCCATGTACGAGAGCGAGATCAGCGACCACAAGGTGGGCATAAAGCTCTGCATCAAGAAATCCGATGCCGGGGACAGTGTTCCGGCAGCCGCCTCTCCCCCAGTGCCCGTTCCCGCGGCCTCCAAGCCTGTGCGCAAGCGCATCCGCAAACCAAAGCAGCCCGACAGCGATGAGGCCGAGTATGAGCCGCGCAAGAAGAAAGGCGGGGGAGGAGGAGGAGATAGCCAAAAGAAGGTTTCTACGAGTGCCGATGCGGCGGCTGCGGACGAGCCCATTGAGCAGAGCGTGTGGGCCCAGAAGCTGCCCGAGGAAGTCCTCTTCAGGGTGAGAATGAAGTGGCCTTGGCCTCCGAAAGCATAGCTCACACAGAACCCACTCTTCCTTCTAGATCTTTGAGCATGCCGTGGACATGGAGGGCTGTCTGCCAACTCTTTTTCGCCTGGGAAGAGTCTGCTCGCTGTGGCGTCAGGTTTCCCTGCGGCCGACCCTGTGGCGCACCATGGATCTGACCACCTGGGTCAAGGAGAAGTATCGCACTGAACTGAAGCTAAAGTGGTTCGTGGACAACCGCTGCAGTGCCTGCACAGAGCTGAATGTTTGTAAGTGATGACAAAGATGCAGCCCAAAGAATTTAAACTATAGTAACAAATTCGTTTGTTTTTCAGCCAATTGGAAAATAACGGACATCAATTGCTTCCTGACCAAGCTGTCCAGTGGCTGTCCTAACCTGGCTGGCATCACGCTGTCCGGCTGGAAGGGCTTCACCTCTGATAACCTGACCTACTTGGTGGACAATATGCACAAGTTGCAGCGAATAGACTTGAGTTCCATCAATGTAAGTTGTGGCGGAGTTGGCTCCCTAATCCCCGTCTGATGTTGTTTGTTGTTTGGTCTTCTCCCAGGTTGAGATGAATGCCAGCAAGAGCGCCGTGGGCATCAACTCCTTATGCAATGCACTCCAGACCATGGGCAGTCGTCTAACCCATCTCTACTTGGCGCACAACCGACTGGCGGGAATACCGCAGATAGTCGCTATTCTGTCGGTAAGTATCTCACAGCTCATATCATTCGTTTTTAAATGCTATTTAATCATTTCCAGACGCACTGCCCCAATCTGGCGTTACTGGATCTCTCGAACGTGACCACTCAGGCCACATCACACGGCGTACTGCACATTGAGAAGCTGCAGCGCGGCTGCCAGAAGCTCAAGGTCCTGCGGGTGACCAACTCTCACATAACGCCGAGCACGGCATCAATGCAGGAAATTGTAAGCACACTGACATCAGTATCTTAAAAAAGGATATTCATTTATACATGCTTCATGTCAGATGGACTCGCCTGGCTTCCCAAATCTCGAGGAGCTGTCCGTGGCTGCCTTGACCGATGAGTCGCGCATCATTAGCGACGACCACTTGCAGCGCATACTGAAGAGCAGCTCCAAGCTGAAGCTGCTGGACGTACGCAACTGCACGCGGCTGACACACGAGAGCCTTATCCGCCTGCCGGCCTGGGATATCAAGCATTTATTCCTGTCTGGCTGCTCAGTTACACGGGACATGGGGTGCGATTCGATACTCTACAACTAAGAGAAAGTGAATCTAATTGAAATTTGTCCTTTGCTTAGGTCGGGTCTGGAACTCATCGCCTCCAAGTGGGCGCACAGTCTCATTGAGCTGGATCTGGCCTGGGCGAATGTGCAGCAGCCGATAGACAATGCCCTGCGCGCCCTCGCCGAGAAGGGCAGGGAGTCGCCGTTGGCGTGAGTATTTACATGAATTAATTAAACTATTGTGTGTTTATTAAACCTAATTTACTTCCTCAACAATGCAGCCATTTGAATCTGTGCGGTTCGTCCGTGTCGGACGAGGCGGTCAAGGAAATACTCACCAACTGCGTGAACATGAGCTCAATCAATCTGGCGTCGTGCCGGGGGCTGCCGCGAGGAGTTAAGCGCCTGATGCAGGGACCCCAGGAGCTGCACGAGCTGCGGGAAGTGCTGGGGGTGCAGCTGAAAGGCAACAGCAGCGGGAGCAATTAATCCAGTCAGTGGGCGAAACCACAACCAACGCATCGGTTTTATTGTTGATCAAGGCGGGCCAAGTTTAAATGTAATTTAAATTGTTGCAACCTGTTGATTTTGTACTGTAATCCGCGGATAACATATTGCAATATTTGCATCCACATTTGCAATCGCTTGCATCTTCCAATAATGCTTATCTTGTTCATAGGCCGTAGTGTGTAATTATTGTACTATTGTACTAGTATTTAGAGTATTCAGCGCAGACCTAACTTTTGTAAATGCAATATGTATTCATAATTTAGTCGATTCGAATTTTTTGCAGCGCGAAAAGCATTCACTTCCTGGAGGACTACCCGTTTGCAACACTTTTCAATGATTTCTTTTCATCCATATACATATATATATATAATTATATAGACACTGATTTATTGTTAGTTAAGTCCGACCATTGAGTGTTTGTAAAGTATGTACACAGAGTTTTAAGCTAAGTTTAAAAGAGTATGTTTCGCAATACTTAAATGATATATATATTTACCATAAATTAGTCGTCAATTCAGAGTCGCCAACTAAGGCAATTTGTAGAGTGTGTTTTAACCCGATAGAAATGTACATATTGGCGTTAGAGAGCGTTCCGATTGGATGTTTTTTACATACAAACATAACCATTAATAAAAAGGTAACGCATATACCACACATACAAATACACATACATAACGTAACATTAAATAACATAAATTAAAACAATTCAATTGTTAAGAATTACTAGCAGTTAAGAGACGGCAATTAAAGGTACATTTAATTTAAAATAAACGCAAACATTTTCAATCTTTATGCTGGGTGTTAATGTTAATTTCTAAAGCACTTGATGGGTCTCAAAAGCAGAATAATGGGAATCGCTCCATGTCGTCACGGCCGAAAACATGGTACTTAAGCTTATTCTTAAGTTGACAAAAGTCTTACATGTTTTTACCATGAATAATAATGGTTAAACATATTAAAATACGAATGTATTTGATTTAAATACATTTTCTGTTATACAGTTCGATTATGTCCAATCGATATTCCCAATCGTTACAATCGATAACACAGAAATCGAAAATCGCTGTGGCAAGTTTCGAGGAGAATTGTGAAAGTAAATAAAAATAACAAATAATTCGAGAAGAATTGATTAGCAGCAGGATGCACGAACAACCACTGAAAGAGGTCACCCAGCTAATCCACGCCATCAAAGTGGGGTAAGAAAATCGCTTTGGGTAACCGTGTGAATGTCAGGGAACTAAGGCCGCTAATACCTTGCAGGTTGGTGGAGGGATCGTACAATATAACCAACAAGACGCTGGACATCTTCAAGTACATTATTATGAGCAAGAGCTGGCAAAACGCCGATGCCCTTATGCAAATCGTCCGCGCCCAGTGCCGAATCCTGCAATCAGCTCTGCCCCAGGAGACGGTGTCCTCGAACATTGCCCGGCGGATCCTGAAGCTCACCCGCGAGGAGTTTGATTTGCTGCATGCGAAGGTCCAGCACATTGCCGACGACTCGCAGGCCTCGCTGTCGCTGCACAAGCTGGTGACCCAGACCAGCGAGAGCAACGTGAGGAGTGACTACTCGGTGCCGCAGCAGGGACTGCGGGAAGCGCTGCTGGATCACCTGCAAGAGGTGGAAACGGAGCTGGAGACGAGCTCTGAGAACATATGCGTGCAGGCCGAGGAGCACATCCATTCGTCGGAGATCATCCTGACCCTGGGCCATTCGCGCAGCGTCGAGAACTTCCTGAAGCGAGCAATTAAGAAGCGCCAATCCCTTACCATCATCGTTGCCGAGTGTGCGCCGGCCTGTCGGGGCCACAATTTGGCCGCCAGCCTGGCGAGTGAAAAGAACGTGGAGATAATTGTGATCCCGGATGCGGCCATCTTTGCGATGATGTCGCGTGTCAACAAGGTCATCATCGGGACGCACAGCGTCCTGGCCAACGGTGGACTGCGTGCCGCTTGTGGTGCCTACACGGTGGCGCTGGCTGCCAAGCACTACTCGGTGCCGGTGATCGTGCTGGCGCCGATGTACAAATTGTCGCCGCTGCACCTGTGCGAGCAGGATGCCTTCAATATGGTGGGCTGTGCCGAAGATGTCATACCCTACGACTCCATTCCCGCGCGGGAGGCCAAGGTCTACAGTCCCATGTTCGACTATGTGCCACCGGAGCTGATTACTCTGTTTATATCCAACACCGGTGGCCACGCCCCCTCGTATGTATACCGCCTGCTCACGGAACTGTATCATCCAGAGGATCTGGAAATTTGAAATCGTTCCCGAAGTCCAATGAAACTGATATTTTTTCACCTTTAGTCTCATCAGCTATGTTTTCCAATATTTATATTTAAATGTTGGCTGTTAAAAATAAAAATAATTGAGTCTAAAAGCTGAACTTAAAATATTAAATTAATTAAATCAACAGATTGCATTTAAAACCAAATCAAATCGGTCTTGCCAAAACTGTTATATTTACAATTAATCAAAACTGCTAAAACTGTTATATTCATTATTTATCAGCTGTTTTTCGATATCAATTTTATTCTTTAACTAAAACATATTCCCCAAACAAGCGACATAGGAAAATATTTTCACCAAACCATCAACGTGGGTAAAAAATTCCACCAAACGAGCGACTTGGGGAAAAATGAAGCAATTTTCCAATAAGAATCGAAATTATAAATAATATAATCGAATAAATAAAATGGTATTTTTTAGGGGTACATATTAACATTTTGATATTTTTTTGGGGAAAAACCAAATCTGCATCTGGCAACACTGCTGTAACAGAAACCCAAACTTTTTGTAAACAAATCTGAATTGTCATTCTCTGTCTGCAGAGCTTCATTTACAATTTAGCGGCCGACAGCAGCTATTCTCTCCTGTACTTTCCTTTCTTTATTTCGAATTTCATTGAATAACTCGCTGGTTTTCAGTGACTGCGCAATAGTTTTGTGTTGCCCGAAAACACATGTGCTAGGAAGAAGAAGAACAATAACATTTTTGGTAAATATTATGAAATTGCCTTTGTGACGTGGGTCGTGACTTACGCTATATTTTACTACTAGACTTTGCAGTTTTAGGTTCCCTTTGTGGTCTTTGTTCCGCTGCGAGATGTCGCACATAGATAACATCTTTACCCAGGTCCGTGCCCGCCTCCAATCCGAGGGCGTTAAGCTGTGGGAGGAGCCCTATTTCTCAGAAGACCTTGGCTGCATCGAAGGCGCCATGGAGGTATGTTTACTTACCTGGAATTTAGATCGAATTCAATTCTATACCTTATAATTTCTACTCTACATTTTTACAACTAATTAATATACTTATAGAACCTAGCTGCTGAGTACGCTCGTTTCCTGGGCATCGCCACCGATCGCTGCTATTTCGTGCTCACCGAACTCCAGGATAATGCGCTTCGCAAGCTGGCCGCTCGCCGGGAATTCAACGCCACAGGATTGGCCACGTTCAAGGTGCGGCGCATTGATAACAAAGGTGGCGGCGGCACAACCACAATGCAGGATGTTAAGTGCGACCTTAACGCCCTTGGGTCCGATCTTCAGGCAGCGATCGCTGCCAAGTTGCAGTTGCCGGACGCCAATCATGTCAAGTGCATTGCAGCCGGAAAGATGGTGGCCTCCAATGCCACACTCGCCTCCCAGGAGCTAAAGAACAACCAGCAGTTGATCGTGATCGTGACCGGACGTGGCGATAATCAGAATGAAGCGCTCTACGAGAGGATCAACAGAATCAAGGCTGATGTGGAGGCTGTGGTATCATCGCAGAATCAGCTAATGGAGGTTAGTTTATATTGATCGTATTTTGGTTCTCCTTACTATTTGTCTGCCTCCTTTCTTTAGATGGAGGACCAGAATGGCAGTCCCGTCTTCCTTCCACCCGACGAGAACAGGGCTCTGCTTATCGGCTTGGGATTTTGCGAGAAGGCGAAGGCGGCGATGCAGCGCGAGGACTTTGAGGAGGCGCTGCTCCTACTCCTGGAGGCCGACGAGCACTTCGCCACATGCAACTCGCAGTTTCTCGAGAAGGTGGACAACTACGCACTGCTCAACCTGGACATAGTGTGGTGCTATCTCTGCCTGAAGAACGTCACCCAGCTTCCGGATGCGGAGCGGCGTCTGTCGGTCTGTACACGCAGCTTCCGACGCAGCTACGGCGAAAACTTTGAGAGACTGTACTCGCTGAAGGGCAAGGCCTGTCCGGAAAGGGCTCTGCTCATGCGCCTGAAGCTGCTCCAGGGCGTGGTGCTTTTCCATCAAAATCGTCGGGACGAAGCATTCGAACATTTCGAAGCAGCCTCCGCCTTGCTGAGGGAACTGAAGGTCAACGAGGAGGAGCTGACTATGCTGGTCGAAATGGGCTTCGAGATGAGTGAGGCCCGCTTGGCCCTGCGCTCCTCCTCGAGTGGTGGCGGCAGCGGTGGTAATGTGGAGCGGGCGGTGCAGTTCATCCAGGAGCGGCGCCAACAGCTAAAGGATGCCCGCAAGCAATCAAAGAAAGAGCGATCCCTCAACCGTCGAATGTCCAATGGCAAAGACAGTGGGGATTGGGTGAATCCTCGCAGCGTTTGCACCCTTACCAATATGGGCTACGATCGCCGTCTGGCGGCTCTGGCCCTGAAGCTATCCAAGAACGAGATTCCCCAGGCGGTGAGTCCTCGAAAGCATTGAACACTAAGCTTTTTACTAAACTAAGCTTATTCCAGGTGGATCTCTTGCAATCACAAGCTGACGAGCTAATGGCCGCACTGCCTAAGACGCGAGTTTCCGCCGATACCGACCAGCTGGCCCATCTCCGCCAGCTGGGTTTCGATGAGGACTTGGTGCGTGCGGCACTCGAAAGCACAAGCAACAACGTGGAGCAAGCCATTCAGTTCCTGCTGCGCGCCTTTCGCAGCGAAGACGAGCTTAAGGCGGCCATGGAGCGGGTCACCGATCTGGTGACTAATGGAGGCGATGGGCCCTCCACTTCAAACTCCAACTCAACGCCACCTTCGCCCCTCATCGAGTCTGTGCTCCGACAGGCGCGTGCCGAAATGGAGACCTATAAGGCGTACGAACGTTTCAACGCCGATCTAAGCCAGAACGATCAGGACTACTTGGATCTGCCGCTTGTCCAGGAGGAGCATATACTGGCCGAGTACCGTAACCTGCTGGAGCAGGTTTAACTTTGTTACATGTCACAAATGTAAAATATTAAATATAAACGATTTTCTATTAATTTGTAGTATTAGTTTTGCATTGCTGGCCTCTTCCCTAAAAAATAGTTATTAGACACATGGAATATTGAGTCCCCGACTTACAGTATCGTTAATTTTTATTTATACGAGTGTTTTATAAACGTTTTCTAATCCGTACGAACCCAGTTTAGGTCAGTAATCAGTTCCACAGTTCCCAAGACTTAGTTCTTCTGCAGCTTGTCCACTTCCTTAATGTAATCGGTACCGACTTTCACAATGGCAGCTCCTGTTCCCAGCCCGGCCAGGGTGGCGAGCAGGGCGTTATCCTTCGGCAAGGCGGACTTGATCAGTGCCCAGGCCAAAACGGATCCCATGCTGAAGAGGGTGGCCCCCAGAAGGGCGTACGCTCCACGCTTGTTGTTCTTAACGTCCTTGAGGTGGGGACGTCCGTAGATGTAGAAGGCACTGCCCACCACGGCGGAGATCAGAAAGACATTGGTCAGGTCTTTCTTTGGCAGAAACTTGGGCACGATCTGGGGGTTCATCACATTGACCGACAAGGCACCGTAGCTCACCAGGCCGTGGAGCGGTATGTAGTAGTTGAAGACGTTCTCCTTGGTGAAGGGCTTCAGGCCCACCTTGTCGCATATGCTGCAGGCGTCTTTGTTCTGTGTGCTGACCATTATTTATTCGGTAAAAATGCAATTAATCCGTAACAATATCTCCCGGTGTGCGGAGAGTCTTCTTCTTCTTGTTATGTAAAGAGCAGGGTTGCCAAATCGCGCCGAAGATGAAAGTTTTCTCCCGGCTTCTTCGCTATGACCGCGAGTGTAACCGCTGTTTTTTCCAACAAAAACCAAAAAGTTGTAAATGTCTGGGAAAATATATACTTTTCCTATGCCCAAGAAAATTTTTATACGAATTTGAGAACTGTGAGAGAAGTGTGTCGACACTTTTGGAGCCTGTTGCTTTGTTTGAATGGGAAAAACTTTATTTATTCAGAAATTCATTATTATTGAATAGTCGAGGAAAGTTCAATCTGTAACATTGAATTAAGCGAATAATTCAATAAATAAATTATTATTTTAATGAGCAAATAACAGACACTTGATTAGTAAATTAGTATTTACCCAATTTTAATTAAGCTTTCGATCTTTATTATTGAGTGATTCGCGGAACCACTCGCGAGCAAAACATGTCAACTCTATTGAACAGCCGGCACAAGTCGGAAACCCAGGTGGCAACCCCCAACAGGCGCAGGAGAGTGTGGGGAACGAGTGGGGAGCGAAAGAGAGCGGAATAGGTGCGAAAAATTTGTAGCTGGTTGGAAATTCCTCGATTTCGGTCCGCAAAAAGAAAGGTAAATAGCAAGCGCCGGACAGGAACACCGATAGATGTGCGTGCCCCACGAGCAGCACCAGCACCCGACGCGAATCGCCACATCCGCAGCCAGCGCCTGAACCACCGCAGTCCAGTCCAGTCCAGAGATTTCGCCGAAGCCCACAGTGCAGCAGATCCGCGGAAGACATGTTGACGCACAAAACTTGTCAGGCCCGTAAGAAAATGCAGGTGAGGGAGAGCGGTGACACTGGGGGAACTGGGGGGCAATCCAAAACTAATTCAATTAAAACGCCGGACATCCGCCGCGGCAGGTTTCCTTTGTGATACGGGACGCGGAGGAGAAGCAGCACCGGAATGGCGTCAATGCGCTCCAGCTGGACCCCAACAACGGCAAGCTGTACTCGGCCGGGCGCGATGCCATCATCCGGGTGTGGAACACGCGCACGGAGTCCAGCGAGAAGTACATACAGTCGATGGAGCACCACAACGACTGGGTCAACGACATAGTGCTCTGTTGCAATGGACGAAACCGTGAGTTGCTCCTTATCAGGTTGTGACTCCATCTAATAATTCTTTAACATCCGATCCGCAGTTATCAGCGCCAGCTGTGATACCACGGTGAAGGTGTGGAACGCCCAGAAGGGCTTCTGCATGTCCACCCTGCGCACCCATCGGGACTACGTGCAGGCGCTTGCCTATGCCAAGGATCGGGAGCACGTGGCCAGTGCCGGGCTGGACAAGGCCATCTTCCTGTGGGACGTGAACACGCTGACGGCTCTGACTGCCAGCAACAACACGGTGACCACCTCTAGTCTGACAGGGTCGAAGGACTCCATCTACAGCCTGGCCATGAATCCCGCGGGCACCGTCATCGTCAGCGGGTCCACCGAGAATATCCTGCGCATCTGGGATCCACGCACCTGCATGCGCAGCATGAAGTTGCGCGGCCACACGGAGAACGTTCGCTGCCTGGTCGTCTCGCCCGACGGCAACCAAGTGGTCTCCGGCAGCTCCGACGGCACCATCAAGGTGTGGAACCTGGGCCAGCAGCGATGCGTTCAGACCATTCACGTGCACAAGGAGGGCGTGTGGTCGCTGCTGATGAGCGAGAACTTCCAGTACATCATCTCCGGCAGCAGGGATCGCAACATCATAGTGACAGAGATGCGGAATCCCAGCAACAAGATGCTCGTGTGCGAGGAGCAGGCGCCCGTGCTGAGTCTGGGCTACAACATCGACAAGACCGGGGTGTGGGCCACCACCTGGAACTCGGACATTCGCTGCTGGAAGCTGCCCATGTACGACAGGTGTACGCTGAACTCCTCCGGCGGCATGGACGCCCAGTGGACGCAGGGCGGCACGGAGGTGGCCTGCATTAAGGGCGGGGCTGCCATCAAGGAGTGCACGGTGCTGAACGACAAGCGTTATATAATAACCAAGGATTCCGAGGATCAGGTCGTCGTCTACGATGTGCTGCGAGTGGTCAAAAAGGATCAGCTGGGGGCCGTGGACTACGAGGCGGAGGTCAAGAAGCGCAACAAGCAGGTGTACATTCCAAATTGGTTCACCGTCGATCTGAAAACAGGGGTGAGTCCAGATTGTACAGATAGAATTTCATGTACTAAACAGAAAGTATTGTGTGTAGATGCCCACGATTGTGTTGGGCCAGGAGGAAGTGGACTGCTTTGCGGCCTGGGTGTCCATTGAAGCGGGACTGCCGGAGTGTGTGGATCCCACAACAGAGATTAAGGTGAGTTCCATCCATTTATTCATTGAAATTACTGATAGCGAGGCTTGCTCTACCAGATAAACTATGGCAAACTGCTGCTAGAGGCCCTGCTCGAGTACTGGACACCACCGCATACCATACCACCAAACGAAATGGATCCGGACATGCGTGGCAATGGTTACTTCCAAGTGCCCAAGCATACGCCCGTCATCTTTAGGTGAGGCGACTCCATTGTTTATCTCTTACCTCTCTAACTTCTATCAATCTTTTTCACGAAACCAAACAGCGAAGTGGGCGGCCGCACTGTGTGCCGGCTCTTGGTGCGCGATGCAGCCGGCGACAGCGAGAGCACGCTGCTCCACGAGACGGCGCCGCAGTGGGTGACCGATGTGGTGATCGAAAAGAACATACCCAAGTTCCTCAAAATACCGTTCTTCCTGCAGCCGCATCCGCAAATGACCAAGCCAGAGCGCACGAAGAAGGTAAGCCATCTAGAATTAAATCACTTAATTAAACTAATAAATTTATATTTAATCAGGATCGTCTGGTGGCCAATGAGTTCATTCAGTGCCGCAAGGTGTGCGAGCATGTGCTGGAGAAGGTGCTTAACGCGGAGACCACGCCTAGCGGTGGCAACAACGCCAACAATTCCCTGCAAAATAGCCAGAGCGATGCCAACTCGGAGGGCTCGCAACTGCCGGCGGAGGAGCGCATTGAACTGTGGTGCAACGATGTGGTAAGATTTAAAGAGTTGTTTCCTGTGCAGAAGTTGAGCTAATGCCTTTATCCTTTATCCAGGTTGTGGATCCCAACATGGACCTGCGCACGGTGCGCCATTTTATCTGGAAGCAATCTACCGATCTTACGTTTCAGTACAAGACGAAGCAGAACTTCAGCTACGATGGTAAATAGAAGCGAGCTAGAGCCCACACCACACCACACACACAAAGCAAAAACACAACGCATGATTGCCCTTTGCCTAACTGTGCGTTGTGTCGTCCCCCCCACAGGTTCGATCGGGGATAGCCTGGAGCGCGTGACGCGCAACAAGTATTGAACGCCTGGCATGTGATCTCCCGCCTAACCGAAGTAGCCACAGAGCAACAGCCGTTTACCGATGATGCATTATTGATAGAGAATGAGATTTAGCGCAGATCGATTAACCGTTTTGTATGTATTTATGAGCGTCTTTGTCATTCGAGAAGGAATCTGTTTGAACATTTCACATAACGAGCACCACGTGCTCCTATTTGTTTTGTTTTGTTTTTTGTCGCCTCTTTCCGCGTACTTCAGATTCAGACTTATAAGGATTAAGCTTGCAACACAACACACCACACACGTAGATAACTGCAGACATACCATTTACATGTATTTGCATCTGAAGCATCTAGATTCTAGACCTAGGGAATTGCGCCTATATGTATGTAATATTCACACTTGTTTCACATTAGGTTTATACATATAAATATATATAATTATATACATAGAACGTAAGTACATCTAAAGAATCTGTTAAAGATACAAAAGAAATCAATGCAATTGTAGAAATCCAACCTGTAAAGCGCTCTATGCAAGCCAATTTGTACATAAGTAACAAAAAGAAAACTAAACAAAACAAAAGCAAAGCAAAGCCAGGATGAAAATCAATTAAAATTAAATTTATTAAATTATTTGGAAATCAAGCTTGGCTCTCATTCCCTAACCCGCCCGAAATTTGCTTAACTAGGAGTTGGTTGTGGCTTCCCGCCCTGCCCTTCCATTCCCCTAACGCCGCCGACGGCTGCCAGCGACGCGTGAATACGACTCGATGGTGGTCAGCAGCAGCAGCAACTGTTGCTTCAGCGTCGACGGTATGTTGTATCCGGCTATGGCCCGTTGCGGCGTGTTACTCGTCCGTATCAGCCAGCGGGCGATGAGCCACAGGCAGTTCTCTCGGAGCGATCGGATGGGGAAGTGGATCAGCACCGGGCTGCGCACGTCGCACAGTTGGTCCGGGTGCTGCGGGTTCTTGGGCACCCGCACCCGGACGGGCTGGAAGATTCTGCGGGAGCGCACGTGCATCCGCTCGCCCGTGTAGTAGTCGCGGAAGAACCAGCTGTGCGTGCTGAAGGTATTAACGCGCACCTCCTCGAAGGGCTTCAGCGTTAAGTATATATTCTCACGGTCCCGCTCGCACACCCAGTAAAGATCAACTGTGCGGTTCGTCGTGTTGACGAACAGCACAAACACTTCCACCAGGCCCGGGGACGGGCCGCCGAGTCGTCCGTCGCGGTTGTTGTGCGCTATTTGGAGCGCCATCTCCACCAGGGTGCCAAGTCTATCCGCGATGGCTATTAAATCAATTTTCGTTGTTTTTCTTTTCTGACTCTGCAAGCACAACAAGTATAGATAATAGAGATGGTTAGCTACCGATGACGGTTTATTGCGATTACCGATAGCTGTCTATTTAAATTTGTACGTAATTTAACGACACAAAAGAGATAAGTAAGTAGTTCAATGTTTTTAAGCAGAACACTAAACGAATTGCTAAATTTAAAAAGCTGGTAAATTGTATTTTCTTAGATGATTATTTCCTCAAATGAATTGGCAAAAATCTTCACTTCCGATAGGCAGATTATCGATAACAAGCAGCTGATTTCTCTAAATAAAAAAGTAAACAAATAATTTAGTAAATTTGTATTTAACTTAGAAATTATTAATTTAAGTACATAAAATAGTTTCTGAGAACACCCTAACCCACAATATTCCCAATATGGCATTTTGCATTGCAGTCATTGGCAAGGATGTAAGTTATCTTTTATTGGCATCACACAATTATTAACTTTTCTGATTAACATAGAACGCCCCGCTGTACCTGACCACATCGGATATGGAGCAGGAGCTTGAGCTGCAGTACCATGTCCATGCCGCCCTGGACGTCGTGGAGGAGAAGTGTTTAATTGGCAAGGGAGCGCCTGAGTCCAAGGAGCTCTATCTGGGGCTGCTCTACTCCACGGAGAACCACAAAATGTAGCTTCAAATAGTATTATCCAATATATCCCAGTAACTGAGGGATTGATTCTCTTGCAGCTACGGTTTCGTGACCAACTCGCGGGTGAAGTTCATCGTGGTCATTGACTCCAGCAACGTTGCGTTGCGGGAAAACGAAGTGCGAGCGGTGGGTTCATATTCCTGTTGATTTTTGGCATAATACTAATAGTCCCCTGCTTCCCGTCAGATCTTCCGCAATCTCCACATGCTCTACACAGATGCCGTCTGCAATCCCTTCTACATTCCCGGCGAATCGCTGATTTCCAAGTAAGCTGGGATGCATTCTCATTCGGGGAAACCTTTTCACACGCTCCAACCACTTTTTCTTGCAGGAAATTCGATCGCGCTGTACAGAAGCTGATGAGCGGCAATGCGTAGACTGTAAATAAAGGCGGAGTTAACAATAAAGCTGAATTATTTATCGGACACGGGTCTTGGGGGGAGCTATATGTCTTTTCTCGGGAGGGATGTCAAGGTGCCCCCGCCCGAAGCTAGTGTCGATCAGATTTGAATTGAGATACGCACTAGATGCGATCGGAAACCGGTTGCGCATGCTTGGCTGAAAGCGAAATTATGCTAATTTCGACGATATTTTTGACGAAAATAATTCGAGAATTAATTATATCTTTACAATGTGTCTGCTAGTTGACACATACTTAGTTAATGTCTCCGTGTCGAACTCGTCTTCCGTCTGGCGATCTGCCGATCTGCGTGATCTTTACCCGATCCGCACGGCAATAACGAGGCCCACACATAAACTTGTATTTTGGCTTATCTTATGCATAATTAATGAAATTAAATCCTCCGCGTCACTTGACTTGAACTTGGGCGCCACCGGCAGAAGCAGAAGCTGAAGCAGAAGCCTCATCATCATGCTCTGCTGCCATGAGTAGCATATAAAAAGCAGCCAGAAGTTCCACAACGATATCAGTAAGCCTTCCCAAGTCTTCCAATCAACAACATGAAGTTCTTCGTAAGTGGCTCTTATCACAAGCCCAGCCCCAAGGATTCTCTTAACTGACTGGTGCCTTGATCCTTCTAGATTGCTTTCGCCTGCCTGTTGGCCGTGGCTGTTGCCAACGAAGATGCCGGTGTCCTCCGCAGCGAGCAGGAAGTTAATGTGAACGACTTCAAGTATGCTCTGGAGCTCGACAACTCTGTGAGCCTTAAGCAGGCTGGTGAGCTGCATGGTGACGAGTGGAAGGTCAACGGCGAACAAGGCTGGACTTCTCCCGAGGGCCAGGCCATCTCCATCACCTATGTGGCTGATGCCAACGGTTACCAGGTGCTGTCCGCCAACCCTCCTCTGCCCACCCCGCCACCAATCCCAGAGGCCATCCAGCGCGCCCTGGAATGGATCGCCGCCCACCCCTCCAAGGACTCCGCCTAAGTTATGTTTGCCAAAAAATAAATGCATTAAAAAGTAAATCGGAGTCTGTTTTCTTAAAATCAAAGGATCCTCACTGCATCTTCGTTTGCAGCTTTGATCGGAAAATAATTTGAATAATGAACACACACTTCATTGAGAAACAAGTTTCCCTAATTTTATGCGGCACAGCAGAGCAAGTGAAGGTCAGCCAGCGACGGACACGAAGAAAAGAGATAAATACTAGTATTTGAATAGCTCTGACAGATGACCATTGCTGATGAGCTAACCCTGAACTTGAGCTGCCTGACTGTGCATCCCCTGAAAGTTTCTTCACTTTCGGTTTCCATCTTTCCAAGCGAGGGAAGAGTGTGGGCTTTACTTTGGCATACTTTTGGGCAGGATCGGTGGTGCAGTATCTTCGGCTGTGGCTCTTTATTATGGCTATTATTCATTCACTGTGTTATTTCCCATGTACAAAATAAGTAACTTGAATATCACGAAGCTGTGACAGCTTGGCAAACGGATCTACACAGCCAGGAAATGTGCTGATTGAAAATAAGTTATTTAACTCAGAGATAATATATAAATTTATGAACTAACAAGAAACTATTCAGAGACATTATTATGTAAATAACAATTAATAAGCTCAATATTATCATCAGGCCTAGCTTGTTAGTATTAAGAAGAACCTTCTTATTCGTGCTATATAAGTTTTAGGCGTTTATCTAGTTTTAACCAGGAACCCTAAAACCAGATAGAGGTTAACTATGCATCATGTTTCCTTATCACACAAATCTATCTCTTTAATATCAGGTTTATGATGATCTCAATATTCTTTTTTGTGTGTCTGGCAGACATTTAAACATAGTTATATCGCCATGGGATAATCAGGCTCTTTGCTGGCATACATTTAGATGGAAAATGTTAGACCTTAAGCCTTTGAAAGTGATCCGCTCCGATGCGATGCAATGCGGAGTAATGCCACTGCAATTATGACGACGAGCAAAGTGAATGCCGTCGTCAATTACGATGAGGCGGGCTGAGGGGCATCGCATTCGCATCCAAGGTACAAGTAACCAAAGTGGCCGCCGCGACGATCAAGGCTACACCTCATCGTCGTCGCCTCAGAAATGTCAGAATAACATTGAAACGCTTACGCTCCGCCAAAAGCCAAATCCGTTGATTCTGATTCGGTTTTGGATTCTGGGTCGTTGAGGCTAATCGCTCTGGAAGCTCGACATGGAAATCTGAAAACCCAATACCCGCCAATAGACGGCGGCGGCAACCGAAGATAACAAGTACCAAACGATGATGGATTGAGATGCTGAGAGGGAGACGTCAACCTGCCAATGTGCCAGTCAGGGGGAGATCGGTGAAACACTGTGGAAAAATTGAAAATTTTGATTTAAAACATAAATACAGAATAAGTATACAAAGCTAAAATTGATTTTAAATCAATTTAAATTGATCCTTTTTTAGATCTTGCAAATTATTCATAGCTTGATGCTTAATATTAATCTAAAATTAGGTTTCTTTGTTATTGGTTATACAGAAAACATATTTTAAAAGACGTGCTTGTACCTAAAAGATGCTTAACTTTGGTTTAGTTGTACTTCATTTATAACGAAGCTTTTAAGACCTATTACTGAGGTCATAAATCTCATAATTGATTAAAGAAAAAACTAGCAATAATTTGACAAATTTCCAAAATACATAATTCCCCAAGACATAAACCATTTTCCCCCTGTGTAACCTGCAGTTTTAGATACTCATTGTCTGCAGGGATTTTAATAAAATTTTTAAAATTCTCTCTGACGCTTCGAAAAAAAAATCTTTCCAAAGCCCAGCTGTTGTCAATTACTAATTCGTGGCATTTGAGTTATGCGCCCCATCTATTTGGCTGCTAATTAATTAATAAGAAACATAAACAAATGGTCAATATGTCACCGTGACGTCAACTTTTGTCGGCTGCTTTGGCCGGCGCTGTCATAATCCGTAAACAACATTTTGGTTTCCTCAATATTTTCCGCCGATACTCTCGCTGAATAGCGAGTTATTCCCAATATTCCATAGCCATAATGTGTGTATAAACAAAAACACGTCTGTAATTCCGAAAATGTGTGCCACACAAGCGCGGCTATTTTATTAAAATGTATAAATCAATTTGCATATCATTGTGTGGTATTAAACAAAGCGAAAACTGATATTATGGCTGATTTAAATTTGAATATACATCCAATACGTATTCAACGTATTCGTTGGAGGAAGCAGAACCGCAAGAGACAATATTCGAATCGCTTATAAAAATGTTTTAGCACTCGGCTCGTTTCTGTTCGTCGCTTGATATATCCACCAGGGGGGGACGCTGGATGCGGGGGGTGTGGGTATCGGTGGGGTGTCGCTGGTCCCACATGATTCCATCCTCTTAATTTATAACCAATCTTTAATTGCCCGTTAATTTGGCCGAGCTATTAATGATTTTGTGGGCGCGCCGCTCGCCGTGATTGATTCATAAAGCGTGTCACCGAGTTGTGAATCGGAAATATGTGATCGAATTTGCTCCAATTATGAGTGGGGGACGATGATATATGTATATATTTAAATGAGTAGAACCACTTAAGCGTACACTGAGGGAAATTATGTTGCTGAGTTTATGATGATTTATTTTTTTATTCTTAACTGATTTAATTTCTTTAATGATATAATGTTTACATATCTTTATTTTACTTTGATTTTTAGTTTCATTAATTGAGTTTTACATTTCGCTTTTTTGAGTATCTTTTATACTGAATCTGCATAATAATTGAAAGGTTTCGATAACTCGGTTAAAGAAAATCTATATAAAATCGATAAATAATGATTCTCTTCCATCTCTATTTTAAAATATTGATATTGAGTTCCCTCTTGCCTAATATATAAATTCAATTTTTTATTAAAAACTAACAAAAGAAATCTAATCTAAAATCTTATTTTTGAACAGCAACATTTAAGTGAATTATAATATTTAATTTAATCCCATTTTAATTTATATATTACCTACTATTGAAAGCTGAAACTTCCCCTAAAAACTTATAACAAGTTTTCCATATTGAGTAGTCGCCATTTAATTTGCCATAAATAAATACCAGTAACCAGTATCCAATATCCAATATATAGCGAAAAATAATAATATAAAACACAGATGTTTGATTTAAAATTGAAATAAGCTAATTTAAGGCTCTTAATCGTCATTAAGCGTGTTTAGTTTTAATGAATGGTGACATCTCATTTGGGAACTGGTTTATCAGTTTATCGGCAGCAAAATCAGCAGCAGATCTTCCACAGATTACCACTCCGATTTCGCTCAGTGTCGCCGCGTAAAAATAGTCATTGTTAAGCTTAGCAAACCACTACAAAATCGTATTGCTCTTCCCGCGCCGGAGCAGTGATCTTGGTATATGTAGATGGTCTGGTGGTCCGCTGGTCTGGTTTCTGGTGGCCAGCAGGCACAGTAAATGCGGCCAGTCCGGTGCCACAATGGTTTTTACAGTGCTTTTCGTATTTTCACTTCACAAAAATAAGAAGAGAACAACAAAAATTAGAAGCACATTCTACGTTTTCCTTTTGTTTATTTTCCCCCGGTGGCTTGGTTTTATTTTCGAAAATGCTGCTGAAAACCATAAATTAGCTTGTTACTTTTGGAATGCCCCGACACAGTGGCGCACTGTGTGGGTGTGTGCCGTGTGTGCTGTGTGTGCTGCTGCTGGGCCTTCGGGATCTCGAGATACGCAGAAGTGGGGAACTGAATCAGTCGTTGGCGGAGATCGATCTGGTGAACAACTAGCACAGGATTTAACATGGATAACATTGTAAGTGGAGCGGATTAGGATTTAGGACTACCTGTGGATCGTGAAGAAAAGTCATTGCATCTTCAAAAAGTGTATTAGTTTTTTTGTCCTTAATCTTTAAGGAATATAATAAACTAGAGGAAGTGACCTCCGTTGGTTTGAGAAGTTGATTAAAAAAAGTTTCCCTTTTTTCCAGGATGAGGACCTGACCCCCGAGCAGATTGCCGTTCTGCAGAAGGCATTCAACAGCTTCGATCACCAGAAGTGCGGCAGCATCTCCACCGAAATGGTGGCCGATATCCTGCGCTTGATGGGTCAGCCCTTCGACAGGCAGATCCTGGAAGAGCTCATCAACGAGGTCGATGAGGACAGTAAGTTACTCTAAAAATCTCCCCCATTCAAAGAAAACTAAAACTAATCAAAAATCCCCCATCTCCACAGAGTCTGGTCGCCTGGAGTTCGAGGAGTTCGTCCAGCTGGCTGCCAAGTTCATCGTTGAGGAGGACGACGAGGCCATGCAGAAGGAGCTGCGTGAGGCTTTCCGCCTGTACGACAAGCAGGGCAATGGCTACATTCCCACCTCCTGCCTCAAGGAGATCCTCAAGGAGCTGGACGATCAGCTGACCGAGCAGGAATTGGACATCATGATTGAGGAAATCGATTCTGACGGCTCCGGCACCGTGGACTTTGATGGTGAGTCCCGCTGAACGACCAATTAGCCGCCGTCACTCGGCCGATAAAATTTTAAATTCCCTGGCCGAATGCCAATGAGAGGCATTCTCCATATACATATATATATATATATATATATATTCTTTTTCCTGTTCCACACAAATTATATCAATTTGTTGAATCGCCTCAGTTCCCGCGCTGAGCTGGCAGCCCAGCTGCCCTTGTAGACGCTTCTATTTTTGGAGCCTTAGATCTTTACACAGAGCGACAGAGAGACGTATCGTTTTCCGCTAGGTTTTAGAGGAGATTACAGCACCTTGGGATTTGAAAGAAGTCTTTGTTTGTTTGTAACTCGATAGGGAAGTCTGTGTAGTCGTGGAAAGTTATAAGAAGTGAAAGTGAAAGTGAAAGATTTCACTTTAATATTATTAGAGAAGAACTACTACTACTACTACTAAAATAAATACAATTTTACAACCAAATCCTCTTTTAAAGATCTTAAAAATTCTATATAACTCAACTAATTGCTCCACTTTCGCTCTTTTCTCTTTGCAGAATTCATGGAGATGATGACTGGCGAGTAAGCCTTTACAGAAACATCATACATCAACACATTATTGTTAATTGTCTGCTACCCGCTATCCCGAGGCTTGAATAAACGTTTTGTATTTGATTTGTACGATTGGGTATTGAGTAATCATAGTTACGCTATAAATAATCCGCCGGTGCAGGAACTACGGGGCTAGAAAAACCCAAAGCGCGGCAAACATTCTGCGATGCGATGCATCTCTGCATCCGACTTGAGTCACTTTAATTGAGGCTCTCAGTCTTCGAGATTATTATTTTTCGATGCTTGTGCAATGTTGGGCTGGGAGTGGGCGTGTCCGGCTGCTCATTTGTGTGTTAATTTGGCAAGGCCACGCGCCGTATGAGTGATGCATGTTGCGCATACGCAGCGTGGACTCTTAGTAAAGTAAAGGTGATTTTTCTTGTATTTGTTCTCTTTCAAATGAGATTCTTTGCATTTCTGTTTGATGGCTGGCAATGCAAGTGCGTGCAAATTCCTTTTGCCACTTGGCTGGCGTTCTGGTCCGCGCAGCTGTGCTCGATGATGATGTCCATCCCACAGAGAATGCAAGCGAAACTGCAACTGAGAGGCTGTGCGCTGCCTTTCCAAACTGGCAAATGTCAGTGAGCATTCTCCTTGCTTTTTTTTTCGGCTGAAAAGATGTCAAGCATTTTCGCTAAACTTGGCCCCCGAATCAGGCAACTGCCCTTTCTGCAAAAGTTTAACTTTAACAAACCGAAATATGTATGTGGGCTTCAGGAGAAGGGGCAGTGGCAAGTGGAGCAACTTGTTTTGCGCAATGCCCAGAGGGTGTCGATATTAAGTGGTATTTATTACCAGTTTTCCTCTCAATCGTTGGGTGAAAGGTCACCTGGACTGGACCTGGGCTTTGGCCCTGCGAAAGAGCTGCCACGAAATCGCATCACCCCGGGATTTATGGACATCCGTCTGGGCCAGACTGCATTTCTATATGCGATTCTTAGCGCCAAGCGAGACTGTTTCCCAAACGTGCCATTCAATGGAGATGAATCTGCAGCAGCAGCAGCAGCAGCAGCAACAGCAACAGCGGCAGCTGAATGATGCGCTCGAGCGTTGAGCGTTTCGATTGGATTTCAATTTACGAGCAGCAAGCGGCGGCAACTTGCTAATTTTTACCAACTCGGGAGAGATGTGGCTGAGAGCGTTTGTTTAACGAGACAAGGTACATTGGGTAAACGAGATGCCGCCGCTGCCGATGTCGATGCTGAGACAATGGGGCGAACCTATGCAGCTCCACCTCTCGCTCCTCCTCCTCCTCGGTTGCTGTTCTTCTCCTCCTCCCTTGGGCTGGCAATTGTTTTTGCCCCAACACAGCTGCACACGATTCGCAATAAATGCCATAAAGTATCAAAATCTCAGCACTCGCTCAGCAGCGCCGAGCTCGGAGCTGCAAGCTCCGGCTTCGGATTCGGCCAGAGCTAGAGCTAGAGGTAGAGCTCATTCCATTCCATTTGATTGCATTTGGCGCCGAATCCAACTATAAAAGCTGGAGAACCCAGGCTGCGATCGGCACAATAGTACCGTGACAATCGAGGAGCCACATTACTCGTGGTGGCACAGCAGAGTTCCCAGCCAGGACTCGCGTGGTTTCGTTCGTTTCGCTTTTGTTTTATTTTGTGTCAAGGATTGTGGCAAGGATTCCTCTGCAAAATAACACTTGGAATATTTAAGCGATTGAGTAACAGAGATGGCTCCTAAGTGGGTAAGTTCAGTGGTTACAACGAAAATCTAGGAAGGGTATTTGATATAGGAAGATCCTTGAAGGCTTGTTTTAAATTGTTAGTTATTAGTTTAGGTTTGAAATTGAATGCAAGGATGTGCATAATCAACAAAAGATATTCGGTTCGCTTGATATACCAAGGATATACCAAGGATTATAAATTAAATGCATATCCAACTTCAGTAAAACCTAAATATATTTTATTTGAACAGTTGTTCAACATTCAAGTGGAAACCTAAAAGCCTTTAGAAAACCTCTGGAATATAATATTTACTTACATCATAAAAGTGCTAATTTAATAATTAATTCTAAACAGTATTTAGCTTAAGATTTAAAAATAAAAAAAAACTTAGAACTTAAAAACTTAAACTAATCGCAGAATGATAAGTTATCGTTATCGCTCGAGATCAAATCGATGAGCAAGGATGTTTGCCATCTCTAGCGGAGATGCTTCTGCTTGGAATTGTATCCAACAAAAATTTCCCAAAAAAGCAAAATTTAATTTAGCCAGCATAAAATTTCCCAAAGGGTAAAAATTAATTTTAAAAACTAAAACAAAAAAAAAGCCTGTGACTCCCACACTCCAGGCTAAATCTACTAAGTACCCAACCAATTCATTAAAGATCGCGATAAATTAATTGACTTGCCGCAGGGA
>VNJS01002220.1:0-28838 GCA_008042575.1 Drosophila watanabei | reverse complement strand
TGTCCAAAGTGTCCAAGTGACCCAAGGCAGGCGCCAGAGCGTCTCTCATTATGCGCGACCGTTGAATTGAGTTGACTTTAAAATGCAAAGCAAATTAATAGGCAATCGAACGACTGTCTTTGGGTATGCAAATGACACATCGAAGCACCGCCGATGGCAGTGGGCCATAGGAAAGAGACATAATTCAGGCCGCTGCATTGTTATGGTCATGAATTGCATGCCGAGTTCGTGCCTTAAGTCTTTCGTTTCGCCTCGTAAAAGGTGTCGACATGATGTGACCTTCAGGCGAAATTAGTCGTCAATGAGCTGCAAATAGTGCAATCGAAGTGATTTCGCAGAATTGCAGTTGTGCGGAAACTGTAGCAGCAAAAAAAAAAAGTGGGAAGCGTTCGTTTAAGGCGCCCACCAAACTGGCGTACCAGATCGGCCTTATATGGGCCCGACAACCAGCAGCTGCCACGTCTTGCGGCTGCTCACGCACTTTGTCAAAGCAGTTCGTCCAGCTTCCTTGCTTATTTTCATTTTCTATTTTTTGGTGGCCAAGCAGGAAGCCAAAACTCAATCGGAAGTAAGAGCAGCACAATAAAAATAAAATATAAATAAATAAAAGAAGGTGTCAGTTCATTGGCATGTGTGTGATTTGGTTTGAGTTTGGGACTGTGGGCGTTGGCCACGCCTCTAGCCTGACAGAGGCGTTATGCACAGCCCCACACCCACTCACGCCATGGTCGATAGCCATTCCGGGACAATCTGCGATCGCTTTGGCAATCGTTTTGGCAATTCAAATCAGCCAACGCGCCAGAGAGCTAGGAAATGCATGCCAAATGTTGCTCTAATTTTCATGCCGGAACCGATTGCACAGCGAAAAGATATCTTATAAAATTTGTAAACAATTGAGAGGCTATTTGCATAAGAAACTAGGTATGGAGTGTGTTGCTTAACCGTATATTTATATATTATATTTAATTAAACATCTCATGATGCATATTCAGTGGCCCAAAGAGATATAATTATCGAACTGCAGAGATAACTACAAACCTATATATTTTTGCATGATTATAGAGAAAGTGAGAAAAGTTATTTACCATGAAATAAAATATATATTCAATAGATTTTCTGTTAAATATATGCCTCCAGGCTCACCTAATTTTAGTTGTCTTTCAACATTTCTCGTGAATATTTTAACTGACAAAATGTACTTTAATTGAAACTATTATTATACTTGTAATTGTTATTTAAGAGGTTTATATTTCATAACAATTAATTTAAAGCATATTGTAACGTTTTAGATTATATTTTATATTATAATTTTTATTTTTCATATGCCTCTGTGAGTTTTAAAATTAGTTTTAGGCGTATTTATTCAAATTTAAAGGTCTAAGACTATTTTATAATCTTTATATATTAAATAATATACCCAAAGTATAAAATTTATTTCAAATGTGTTAAAAAAGCCTTTGTTTATTAATTGTTCAACTTAACTCCAGTGAAATATATTTCTTTGAGTAATTAAATAGTAGGTTATAGCTGAAAAAGCATGTGTTTACTTAATTTTTTACAAACTCCTAATGTTTTTTATGTTTATTTTCTGTGCAGAAATCACTACACAAAACACTCTTGTAGCCTCGCATACATTGACCGATTACCGCCGACGATAAGATGAATAATCATGAAAGGCATAAATAAATAAAAAATAAAACTCTACATCACATCAGTCCGCGAGGGGAAAGGAAAGTAAAAGTGGTTCAACACCGTCTGCGATTGGGAGCTTGAAGTTTCAGTGGCGAGGAAAAGCTAGAGGAGATCGGAGGAGGACATGGTCTAAGCTGAACGCATGGCCATGGGCAAGTTGTTACGCATTGCAGTCCAGTTTTTTATTTTTTTTTGTGGCTGCACTTCCTGAAAGGGGACTCTATATGTATGGTATCTATCTCAAATTGATGAATATTAATATGATTTTCGGTTCAGTTGTCCGGCGCTGAATCACGTCTTGGCACTTCCTTGTACGGAGGGTGGAACTGGCTGTCGGAGGAGGCAATTGATGGCCAGGCCATTAAGGGTGAAAGGCAAGGAGTGAAAGTCCGTCCAGGACAGCAGAGAACGAACCGAAATTCGTATTGCTACTTTATAGTTTGAAATCCATAGTTATTATGCAACTAATTAAGCACTTCCCACAACAGTGTAACGGAACCCCAGAGCCGGCACACACGCACCTGGAACTCCCAGAGCTGGACGAGGGGCTGCTCATTCAATTGAAATTAAATCAACATGCAATTAACTTGCTTTTGGCCAAATGAATCGAACCATTTAAAGAGCGGTATTCCGCATGTCTTGAAAATGTGGCAGGAAATGAAATCAAATGGAAAATGGAAAATGAGCAATGGAGAAATGAGAAATGCTGGCTATTGTCTTTAACGGTTTCCAGCCATTTGGCCAAGTGTTGCCACATATCTAGCCCGACATTGGCTAATGGGATGGATGAATGGGGATCTAAACCAATAGGCACGTCCACGAGCATTGCCCTTAACCGAGTTACGATGGCCGGACAATAAATTACATTAAAAACTATCTAATTAATGCGACACCACCTGGCATATCAAAATCCCAGCCGAAGACGTGACGACCTTCGCGGCGATTGGACAATAAGAATTCCCAAAAAAAAACAATAATCACTCGAAGAGACAAACGCAATAGGCTGTTGGGTTTATTATTTCTTCGATTTCGATTTGTTTGTTTCGTTGATTTCCTAGCCATTGCGTGCCATTAATTTGCATTGCCCAAAATGAACTTTTTTTCTTATATTGAGATTTATAACATTTATGGCCATAAGCTTTTTCGTGGCGATTACAACATTTGGAGCAGCCTGCAGACCAAGTCACGTCTCTCCAGACCCAAAAAGAGCTATAAAAAATTTTTTTAAAATATATATATACAAAAAAGAGAGAAGCAAAGAGAGTTCCAAGCCGGCTTGCCTCGAAGCTTTGGGAGCAAAAGCTTGGCCTGTTTGGCTTTGTTTACACACGAAACCGTTATCAAAATTCAAGGTCTGGCTCGGCTTCGACTCTCGTTTTCACTGGAGAAACACACCGAGCTGGTGAAATAGAGAGTAAGAGAGTGGAGACATAGAGGGCCAGCTCTCATTTCGCCGGCTGCACCTGCGCGTCTATTTAACCGTAGGTGCCCGATCTTCGGCGCGACAGTCGATTCCACGAAAGTGGCCAAATAGGTGGTAACAGCCACCCAACCAACCATCCCCCAAGTGGCACAAAGTGATAAAAAACCTACAACCCCCATTTGCCGGAATAGTGCATACACAGATAGTGCTATATCTTAAGCGTTTTCACCAGCTGTAATCGGGAGCCATGAGGATCCAGCGGCACTTTGTGGTAATTACCAAAGAAATGTACAAAAAATATAAGAGACTGCGGTGGAAAAGTGTCGCGAAATGGAAATTAACAAGAAGTCATGGGGGTGGTACTGCAAACAAGTGGAACTAATGGTGTACTCTGGCCCAAAGTTGGCAATTATTTTATTATATTTGCATAGCTGGCAAAGTTGTAGCTGTTTCTGTTGTTTGTTGCAATCAATTTTCGGGTGGGATTTACGCCTCAGTAAATTCCTTGAAGGAAATTGCAAGATTTTTTCGGTTAAATTACGTGATGTATTTGAGTTTTGTATGGCAGGAGATTGGGTAACCTTGATGTGTACACAATTTTTGTTTTGATTGCAGAAAGGTGTGATGGTAAAGGTAATATTAATTACAGAATTACGGAAGCAAGTTAGGTAGAATTTATGAATCAATTCTTTATAAATAAGAAACTTAATTAAAAAAGCATGATGGGAACATATTCTATAAATTATTTGTGCAACTTTTATAGCTATAATAAGTGGGAAATGATTTCTATGGAGTGTTTTGGTATCTTAATTATATTTGTTATTTAAAAATATATAAAAAGCATAAGAGAATCCCAGGAAAACCAAACCAGGAATATAGATTCTAAAGTACATGTCATTCCGTTTTATTTATTATATTCAAGTTTTTCTTTTCCAGTGTTTTGTAGGATTTAAAATTCAATCTTAAAATCAATAACTATTTTATAAATATTTTATTACAAAGGTCAAGCAGTTGCTAAACCCATAAAAATTTCACCCAAAGTACGCTAAATATTTTAAAATCAAATCACAAGTTTGCCTTAATTACTTCCACTTGAACTTTATTATTTTCTACGAATTAAATTGTTTCCTATTCAACTCCATTGACCAACGAGTTAGGAAAAAAGGGATTTAAAACTGGCCACTTTCTTCCTGCTGGTCAACATCACGATCCATGCAGTTTTTATTAGACCCAAGCGGAGGCACTCCATCCGATTCCGATTCCCTTCCGTCGCATTGTCAACAATTAAAATCGCGATCGTTTCATTAGCGACCATCGGACTTACATATAGATATCCATGGGGTGCAGTGCGGCGGCTCTTTTCCCTCACGACCGATGATCCAACTGGTGCAGGCGAAACCCGTCGGCGCAGCTTTCACTGCCCACATACGACGGATATTGTAGGGGAAGCCGGCACGAGATCGATCTGCTACAATTAGCACTATTCGTGGCACGGCGATGAGATAATTTTTGCTGGCGCTAATTTCCATTTCATAATCGAGCCTCGTTGACATTTATGCGCAAATTGATTGGGATTAGGTTGTGGACTTTTGAAATTGTAGCCACAAATCGGGTCTGATTTTGCGAAATCCCAAAAGGCGTTGGTTGTTGCCGCTGCTTTGACCTTGTTGGATTCTCCAAATAAAGAGTCAGAGCTATATTGCGACACAGCTAGGTTCCATGTTTGTATTTTTGCCTTTACAATATAAGGGAAATTTACATAATAAAACAAATTGACCAAATAAAGAGGGGCAGACCTGAAAAGTCTTTGCCCTGCGTCGTTATTTGTCATCGGCATCAAGTAGGTCTTGACCCAGGTCAGGCTTTGCACGAAATTATAAACATCACAAAGCGGCGGCGACTGCAGGTTATGATGCAACATTTCTCTTTCTCGAAAACGGCCCAGACAATGCCAGATTATGACCCACTTAAAACCCGTTTCCAGTCACTCACCTTTCTTTGGAGAATATGGAATTCATTAGCCATGATCGTTGCGAATTCAATTTGGATAGGTTGTCTTCATGCCCGCCTCCATTGTCATTGTCTTGTCTGCTCTTGCATCCCATCCCTTGAACAGTTTGTTTCCCAAGTCTTTTGATTTAAATCTCCACTTGTTTTCTTAATTCACTTGATGAAATCTCCTTCGTGTTGCAGTTGGGTCTGCTCGGTGTGCTCTCCGTGGCCATCGATGGCAGCCAATCGAAGGCTGTCGTGGACCAGCAGCCTGCCGCTTCCCAGGTGGACAGCAAGAGCGTTGCCCAGCAGAGGATCGACCTCGGGGGACTGGGTGATACCCTCTTCCACGAGCATCACATTCACGAGCATGTTGAACACCATGAGCATCACGAGCACCACGATCCCGGCTACTGGAAGAAGAAGGTGACCTGGAAGGAGGGCTGGAAGAAGATCTGGAATCCAGCCAAGAAGCAGATCTGGAATCCATCGTGGAAGAAGGTGAGTGAGAAAATAAAACAGAAATTTTAAAAAGAATAATTTATATTTCGATTTGGAAATTATTGAATAATTTTAACTTTACTTCTTTTCCAGATCTGGAAGCCCCATTGGGTCAAGGTACCCGGCTGGAAGGAGATCCAGGTTCCCGCCTGGAAGCAGATTTGGGTAGGTTTTTTACAATAACATATATTTTCTTTTAATTTGATATTAATTTGATTTTTTTTTAAGGTTCCTCACTGGAAAGAGATTCTAGTGCCCGCCTGGAAGGACATCCAAGTACCTGATTACAAGCAGATTTGGACCCCAGAATTGGTTAAGGTAAACATAAAATATTAAAACTATTAAATGAAATGTAAAACAAAATTTGACTACTTTCCAGGTTGGCATTCCCGGCGAAAAGTATCTGGGCAAGGATCACGAAGGTTGGGAGTATACCAGCCACGATTTGTGGAAGAAGGTTCGTGTTTCACACAACCCTTAAAAGAGTCTTTTCTAAAAGTTATTATATTTAAAATTTCCATAGAAAGTGGTTTGGAAGTCGCACTGGAAGAAGATCTGGAAGCCAGCTAAGAAGCAAATCTGGGTGCCCGAGAAGAAGTTGGAGTGGAAGGAGGCATGGAAGCAGTACTGGAAACCGGCCAAGAAGGAAATCTGGACTGATAAATTGGTAAGTTTGTAAAATAATAAATTAAATACCTAAAAAAAAATAAGTTCTAAACCTTTCGGTACTTTTCCTTTTCCAGGAATGGAAGGAGGCATGGAAACAGATCTGGGTACCCGGCTGGAAGGAGATCTGGGTGCCTGGCTGGAAGAAGATCTGGAAGCCAGTTGTCATCTCCGAATGGTTCCCATCCCCCGATCACCATCACCATCATGAGCACCACGAACATGGCTGGGATTGGGATCGCAAGGATACGGGTACCGCCGCCTCTGCTCCCGCCCCCGCAACATCGGCCGCAAAGGATAAGGTGGTGTGGAAACGAGATGACACGAATGCTGCCGGAAAGCCAACGCTTTTGCAGCCTGTGGCCAGTGCCGACTTCCAGGCGAAGGCTTTGGAGGCGGCCAAGTCCCCGGTTGCCGTTCCCGCCGCTGCTGCCTCGGTGGCAGCCACCTCGCAGTCATTCAAGTTTCCCGGCGCGTAGGCGTCGCCCAGCATCCGCCATTGCATCATGCATGAGACGCCCAGTCCGCACCAGCTCCTTGTAAATAGTCGTAAACCAGTCGCTAGCTCATAAGGCCATCCATCCACTTCCATTTGCCTTGGCGCCACTTTAAATTATCTCTAGGTTTTAATTACCAGCCGAAAGTGAATACAAAATAAAAGATAAATAACTAAACACTATACTTATAAAGCCTAGGGAGGATCAGTCTCTCTCGTCGCTTTGTTTACTTGTCCGAATAATGGCCCTTCTCCGCCTCCCATTCGTTGGGGGCATTGGGCAGCGGCACCCACTCGTTGTGGACGGTGGGCGTCCAGACTTTTTTCCAGACGGGCTCGTAGATTTTCTTCGCCCGCCAGTACTTCACCCAGCGGGCGTTCCAGGTGGTCTTGTTGGCCCAGAAGCCGTCGGCCTGCGGATCCAAGGTGTCTGTGTGGCGCACACTATTCACATTATTCAAAGGGGAAAGGAAGATAGTTTAGTGAAAGTGGTCTAGTGGCTGGATGGTTGTGTAATCCCCTCACAAGGTGGTTGTCTTGCCGCCCAGACAGCAGCCGAGGCAAATAAACGCCAAGACCAGCAGCATCAGCAGGGGCTTAAGTTTAATACTGATCCATGGATATGTCTCCTCCATCCTGTTGCCGCTGCTTCGCATCGTCGTCGTCGTCATGTTTCGCAATCGACTGGCGCCGCCGCTAGACAATCTCCACATTTTAAAGGCCTCAAGCGGCACATGCTCCCTAATTGGGATTCAGTGCGTCTGTGCGAATGAATTTGCAAATTCCCGCACTTGGCACGATCTGATTTGTGTGTAAATAACCCTTGCTCGCCTTATATAACCCACAAAACACACATTTCTTTCAATCGTTTTGTAGTTTAATTTGTTTTTGTTGCATTTCTTTGCCTTAAACTAGTGTAAAAACGCTGCAAATGAAAAATCTGTATGTGTGACAAAGCTCAGGAGTTGAACAATTCACGAGGCCCTCTCAACAGACACAAAAAAACAAAAAACAACTTACATTACTTTCGTTTTGCTGAAGAAATTCACGCATGCAACTTATCGGATAGAGTTATATGTATTTTATAGCTGTAGTTACATGTCTAGAGTGCATCAACTTAAGGCAGATTATACAGATTAACTGATGGTTGATCATGCATCATGAATAGTGGTAGCGATACATTACATATTAAAGCCCTTAGTTACGCGTAGAAAGTTCGTTTGATTTTTGATTCTTTGTTACAGTTATCGTTGTGTGAACACAAATTTAGAACTAGTATGGCACGATTAGCGCAAAATAATGTTGAGTAAATGTCCAAATAATTGACTTAATTTATAATTATTACAAATACAAAATACATATAGTAAAGACAGCACAGAAACGATACGACAGCCCTGATCCATCTCCATTGAATTTGGGGAAATATTTAGTTCTCAAATTCTATCAAATAGGACTTCCAGGGCTGTTAAATAATTCTGGATCAATATAGTATCCCTTGCGTTGCTCTTGTTTTAGTCTGTTGTGTGATTGTGTGGCTTCTTCTCCTTCTTCTACTACTGCTTCTGCTCTGTTTCTCCTCCTTCGTGTCCGCTCCTTCGGTGTCAGTCTTTTGAAATACCATTTTGAAATCGATTCTCTTAGATGCAGGCTGCAATTGCAATTTTTGTTCGTTCGTTGTGGTTGTGGGAATGTTCTGTGGTCGCCTCGTTTCAGGGAGTGAGTGAGTGGTTTTGGTGGGTGGTTTTTTTCTCTTTTTGGCTGTGCACGTTTCAAGGATAAAGCTAACTAAAATTAGGCATACTACGCTACGATGAGTACAATTTATATATATAGATATATTCGAGTTCTGGTTGTTGTTCTTCCCTCCCTCCATGCTCATTCGAAGGACATCAGGTTGGCGGGCAGCGGCTTGGGCACGCGCATCGTGGCCAGCTTGCAGATGGCATTCGACCAGAGGTGCGTCATCTGCGGACTGTCCGTCCGGAAGCGATAGACGGTGCCCAGGGTTCGGTGGCACAGCTCAAAGGTGTTCTTGTGCTTGGTATTGTCGCTGACATGCGCATACCAGCCATCCAGGGGACACACCTTGCAGGGTTCCCGTTTAAAATCGGTTCGTTCGCTGCCCTTAAAGGACTTTGGCGGGAAGTACACCAACGAATTGGCCCAGATCTGCAGCCAGTAGCGCTGCCAAGAGGCCACCGCCGGCTTTCTTCCCTCTTTCTGGACAGTTTTCCGGCGGACACATCCCTGCATGGCCGCTGCTGCCTCTGGAGACATTAAGTCGCAATCGCTGCCACTGAAATCGCACATAATGCCCTCGGCACTCTCCAGCGAAGTTAGATCCGATTGGGATATGGCGTCGCTGTGCTCTAGTAAGGAATCATCCAGCAGGTGGTGGCGTGGCTGTTGCTGGCTGGGATCCAGCTCCAAGTGCAGGTGTTGCGGATATCCATCGCCATGAGCGTGCGGCGCAATTTTGCCAAAGATGCTGCAAAGATAAATGGTTTAATAAAGTACTCTTTGGTGGGTTGAGAGCCGTACATGCTGTTCAAACAAATGAGAAGAAATGAAATAGCAAAAGGCAAACAAGGATGAACTGCGTTTGTATTTATAAATGGGTTAGGTCGATTTTTAATGGAGAGAACAAGTGAGATCTTCTGGTAAATCTGAGGAGAAGGTTGTTGTATACTTCATTACTAATTACAACGTGGTTTATGTTCAAATTCTCAACTCTTTTACATTGCATTTTATTTGATTTCTAAGCTAAGCTCTCGATTGACAAATAAATCTCCTCAGATTCTCTTTAAAGAATACTTATTACTCCAAAAAAATCGACCAAAACCTTGTTCTTTTTTTCATGTAATTGGAAGGGAAGTGTGTGCTTTGTGTAGAAATCGAAAACCAAATGTAATGAGGAAGGTGTTGAGGCGTGTGTTTCTTTTTTTTTCATACGAAGCGTTTCCAACTCGGGTCCGTGCAAACTAAATGAAATGAAAACTTTCAACTATCAACTTGAAATGGTGGTAAAAATGAGGAGAATAACGCATCGGATCAGCATATCAGCATTCGGTTACAGGCTGGCATTACACACACACATATCCTAGCTACAGGACTTCTGGTTCATGGACTCACCGACGGCATCTGCAGCCCTTGTTCGATATGGTGCCAATGCCCGGCGCTATCATCACGATGCAGCACTGGCACTTCTGGGCAAAGTTTCGCGGCAGGCTGCTGCTGCGAAATCTTCCAATTTCAAAATGCCAACAAACACACACGCGGAAAACCAAAGCAAAAGCCAAAAGCAAAACGAGAGTCGAGTGAGAGAGAGAGACAGAGAGATCGAAACGAGACGAGACGTGGATTAAAAGGATTAATTAAGGACCCGGTGTACACATGTCCAATTATTGCGCAGTGAGTTGAGGTGGTTAACAAAGGAAACCAAAGGTGGGGGATAGCCCTAGGCTGTGGGAGATTCCTCTACTTACTTGGTGCCCAGACTCCGGCACTTGCGATGGCCGGGCACGAACTTGGTGCCGCTGGCCATGCGCATGGAGCCAATGGTTTTGGCCGGCGAGAGATTCAAACAGCCGAGGGCTGGCGTGACAGCTTCCACGTTGAAGGATTCCTTGGAGCTGCAGGAGGATGAGCTGGGTCCCGAGGGCGAGGCGGGCTCCAGATTTAAAGAGCGTCTAAAAGAAAGAGGGTATAAATCAATCGAATCTATAAAATACACATGAGTAAGCTCCTCTTACTTGTACTGATCTTCCTCGAATATGTTCTGCAATTCCTCGATATATCTGATGGACGTAAGATACTTTTGCGTGGCCTCATGCTTCTGCAGGTGCTTGTAGTCCGACTGCTGATAGTTCGAGATCACGCGCAGAATATTGTTCATCTTATTGCGACGCTGCTCCGGCTCCAATCCACCCTTGTGCGGATGCGCCAGATCGATGTAGATGAGGTCGGTGAGAAAGAGGCCCAGATAGGGAATGCAGGGCAGACGGAGACTCTCAAGGTAGGATCGCAGGTTCGCCCAGTTGTCCTGGTCACTGAATATATCGCTGAGTCGGTCGAAGGACTGGCGATCCTTCTTCGACAGACAGGCCCAGGTTTTCTTCAAGCGATAAATGCTTGCGCTTTGCATGGCCGAAATAATGGCGAACAGCGAGTGCAGATTGTTGAGCTCATGCAGCTTTTTGGCCACCTAAAAATACAGTTTATTAGCTGATAATTTAATTGTTGTTGGCTAATTCTCTCACCTTAATAAAGTGTGTCATTATCTCGGCTCTCTGCTTGGGCTGCTCGCCATTCAGAATCTCCTGCACTGTCCAAAAGCTCGTGTGGTTAAATCGTTTGGTAAATGCCACAATATTCGGTGTGTTGACATGCTTGTCCTTCTTCGTCCAGGCACAGCTGCTCAGCTCGTCCGGCTGGATGAGCGCAAAGACTGGAAAGTCCAGGAGGGTGATCTGATTGGCCAACACATCGGCGGGTACACGTAACGCGCTCATGATCACCGCATCCAGCTGCTTGATGGATGAGGCATGAGCCGGCAAACTCTGCGACTTGGACGGCGGTGCAGCCGAGGCTCTAATAAAAGAATTTAAATTAGTTACAGATCGGATCTAAATTTGAGTAATTCCCCTTAAAACACTTACGCTATGGTATAGTAGCAGCCAGGGGAATCTGGCGAGGAGGAGAAACTATTTAGGCAACCAATGGAGTTTTTGCGCCGCGTGCTCTTTATATTCAGAGTCTTGCTGGCCTGCTGCTGCGTCATGGGCGGCTCCATCTGATGCTCCTTTTGGGCCTTCTCCTGGCGCAAACAGGCCATGGTATGGGCATTGCCATTGGGATTGGGGCTTCGTTGTTTGGCCACCAGTCGCGCTGGTTGCTGATGCATCGCTGGAGCAGACGGCGGAGGAGGCGAACTCTGTTTGAACTGAGCCGTGGCATAGGCCTGACCCGTATATCCATTGTAGTCCGTGGTGGGTTTTCTGCTTAGCTAAAATGATGAAAACATTTGCTTATCAAATATCTTTTCTTTAAGAGTTTAAAGTCAGTAAGCTCACCTCTGAGTAGCGCAGATTATCCGTGGACAGGTCACGTGAGATTTCCGAGTATCGCATCATGGCAGCCAAACTCCGGCTGACTTTGGTCTTTCGAGCGGCTCTTCAAAACTGCAACGAACGAGGCGAAGGCTTGAATTAGCTCTCTGATTACGTTCGCTTCGTGATAAAGCTATAGCTGTCGGTGTTCCGCGCACTGGGCAGACTTTTTGTTGACTGAAACCGACTTTGTTTTCCTCAGTCAGTAGTTCTGCATTGTGGCTTTTGTGTTGCACGAACGGCAGCATTTAAAAAACACAACAACAGCACAAAAAACTGGGGGAAAAAACTGGTGGCAAGCCAGAGCGAAGCTTCTGGCACGCTTCGCTGCCCGATTTCCAATGGATCGGGCCATGTGTGAGTCACGAGCGGAGCGAGGAGCGAGGAGCGAGTAGCGACAAGACCTGGCCCATGCTCTTTTATGGTAGCGCGCATTCGGAGTGGTCAAATGGCTTTTCGGGGGTGCAACGCGCTGATAAAGAGACCCGCTTGCAGTGGTCAGCGGAAAGTTTGGGCTTTGAAAACAAGTCACCCGGTCAGAAGAAACGAAAATTGGTTTTCGGCCCAGTTCAATGAACCCGTCAACCAGCGGCAGGCGGCAATACAGAAAAGCCTAGTTTAACCAAGCCTGGTTCCGCCTTTCAATATGTGTTGAGGCCACCTTTTGTGTTCGAAATATAGAAATAAAGTGGTTATAATTTGTTTTTACATTACTTTCAGTATAAAATCCAACTCTGAAGAGGCTTCTTTGATACTTGTAATTAGAAATCAAATTTAAAAACATTTTCTCATAAGTTCTCTAATACATTTTCTATATTTATAAATAGTTCTTTGTGTTGTATTTACATTATATTAACTTTCCCAGCTTTTAAAGCAATGAGTTCACTGGAAAAAGTATTACAAACAATTATCCAAGTATTTAGTATCAAGAAACAACTATCTACACACTTTCCATCACCCCATATATAATTTCTATAAAAGCTTCTCAAAGACCGACTGCTCTGACCCCGTCTAATTAATTTCAATTAAGTTATAATCATATGAAAGCAAAAGCTGATCAAATGCAATGACGTCCACACTTTGTCATTGGGGGAATGGGAACTGGGTTTCTCTCTGCGGTTTCTTTCCTTCGATAATAAATATATACATTGGAGCAAATGGAATTATCCGACTTTGAACTGGCACAGAGGCGGAAGAGGATGGAAGCAAAATAAGTTCTCATGTTTTTAATTTTTGTATTTAGCCAGAGATAAATTCCATTCTAATCATGCGAAATTCTCTCGGATCTGCCGTTTATCTCATAACCCAAAATTCAATTACAAAAAATATACAGCCAGCCAGAGATATAAGCTGGATATATAGATGAAATGAAAACAAATTGGGCGGAACAACAACAATAATAACATCCAGTAGCAACAAGATATAGACAAGACAAGAGGAAAAAACACAAATTATATTCCAAAATGCCAGACGACTCTGCCTCAAGTTTTTCCTTATTTTTTTCTTTTTGATTTCTGTTCGAAGCAAATGGACTTTATTGACTATTTGAACTATTCCATATACACACACAGAGATCACTCGCCAAATTTATGTATATATCCGCCAATCTGTGCCATTTCTCTTCTGGATTTCTTTACGGTTTTTCGGGCAACGCTTTTATGGCCATATCAAATGCAATTAAAGCCAAACAATTAACCCGCCGCCGACGCCCGACTGACTACTTTCCAATGTTCGCAATTTAATCTTTGGCATATGTAAATAATTCGTGCCAGACAGCGCTGCGCTCCTTTAATGCGATTTTGTAAACGTTGAATTTGATGGGCGAATAATGAATTGAGCCAGTGGAATGGTTTGTTTTCGTGGTCAGGGATATATATTGATATTGTGCCGCCCACTGACGCCCCCAGATCCACAGTCCCGGCCCCGATTCCAGTGTTTATTGTTTTTACATAAATTTCTTGAAGGAAAACAAACAGAACAGCTGCAGGGTTCGAGGAAATCACACACAGCCGCCTGCCTTCACGATTGTGTGTTTCTCCGTTCTTTTGTTTATCAGCGCCAGCAATTGTATTTAAATATAATACAATACAAGCACACAATTCTACATAATATCGAGGAAACTAGGGGTCTTTTCTTTTCTTTCTCGTTTCTTTCTGTGTTGGCGTTTTCCATTGATAAATACTTTTCTCTTTCTCGTGTGGGCTGTTCGTGTGAGTGAGTGTTCTTTTTGCTCTGGAATTTGCAGTGATGACATATGATTGGCCATCAAGTGAGTGTTCAACTCCGACTGACCCTCGGGGTTCTTGGTTTAAGAGGGGTTAAAGATCTCTGGAACAGCAGCCAGTAGCTTTCCGAAATCTGAAATTGTGGTTAAATATTTACAAAAGAAAAGATGAGAGAAGGTCAGCCATGAGTGGCTGTCGCCAGTGATCTTCGCATTTAATATATATTTTCCGTTTTTTGCCTTGTCTGGTTCAATAACCGCCTAGAGGAGATTACGATTAAAATGCTATATTTTGCATTTAATTCGATCAGCCTTCGACTTGACGTTCTCAATGTGGCGAGTGGGAAAACATTTAGCTAATCTCCCATTGAAAAGCCCGAGGGGCGTTATCAACTAAGTATTTGCACACACATGCGAGAATAAATACATATAATTAGCCTGGGTAACAAACAAGAGAGAAACTACAAATATAAAGCGCCTAAGAAGCCAGGCTTTGTTAAGATCGAACACTTGAATACGCTTTAAAGTCAAGATTGTGGAACTTTTCTTTACAAAATAAGAGTCATTCTGCTTTGCAATTTAAATATATTAAAATACTTACAACAAAGTTAATCTAACTTTAAACCATTCAATTGAATTAAATAACTATATCAGTTCAATAATTCTTTAGCATAGAAATACCTTTAATTATAGCAATTTTCCTGATTTCTTTCAATTAAAATTAACCATACATATAGTGAGATGTATGCCAGCAAAATGATATAGAGGTCCGTTTCCGGCAGTTCCGAAATTTTTTGTATACACAAAACGAACTACAGAAGAAAGGTGGTTCTGGTTCACACAAATTCAAACAGATGGCATTCTGATTTAGGGATTTGTTTTTCAAAAAAACAAACACCTGATTATTCATACGAGTAAACAGCATTTTAAATAAATTTAAATCATGTCTAGATAAAAATTCAACCCAAATATTGAGCAGGTTCAGATACATTTCAAAGCACTTCGAGCTCTGGTAGAGTATTTACTAAGAAACAAAGCAAAGGAAGGCCAAGCTGGGGTTTCTTCTTTCTTGTCCGATTCTCGGGCTTTGTTCTATGCGATCCACACCACACCACAACTACATGAGTGCACAAATGTGGGTCACTTGGTGAGCATCCAGCCCAGTCGGGAAATCGAGCCTAGAACTGAGCCACTTACCCAATTTCAGCTTCGAGTGGCTGCTGTACTTAAAAACGCAGCAATAGGAACAAAAGGCAATTGGAAGCGAGAAAGAGAGCGAGGGGCGAACCTTGAAATTCAGCATTTAAGCATCTCTGTAACGCAGGCAAAAACATCTGTCGTCCATATCCTGTTGAGCGAGTCCGAGAAAACCCATTACACGGAACGAAAAGGATACTTTAAGAGTTTCTTGTTAAAAGATTAAATCATTATTATCAGATTATTTTTGAGCTAATATATTATGGTTTCATATTGAAAGACCTTTTGATGGGTATTTTTGTAAACTGGATAATAAAAACAAAACAATTTGACAGGTAAAAATTTAAATAATGGAAGTAAAGATTAACTAAAATCATTTTACATTTTGTTTTTGTATTGACAAATCGAAATATATACGACTTTAGGCAAAAAGACCTTAAATATGACCATTTCTTAAATTTATATTTAACAATTTAATACTTGCTAAGGCTGTCACAGATTAAAAAATAAGAAACCAAAATATCATTAACATTTAATTTTAGAAACTGTACTGTGTTAGTTTTTAGTCAGGTAATTAATCTACACACCAAATAAAATTTAAAAACTTTATTTTTCATTACATTGCATTGCAATTTTCCGACTAAAATTATAATACCCTGCACAGGTACAAAAAGGTCTTCCCTATGTTACATAGCAAGCCCAGCAGAGATCTCAAAAGCTATGCAAATATTTCTTAGAGTGTGAGCCAACAACAACAGCTGTCAGGCCGAAATTTGAAGAGGCGTTGTCTTTGGTCGAGCATTTTCTGTGTGTATCTCCTTATCACTCAGCCGCTTATCAACTGATCTAATGCCGAAAGGAAGTGCCAAGTGCTAAGTGGATTTTATTGATTGTCCGCCCCACGCCGCCACGATGATGATTCACATTTCAAGAAATATACATATTATTGCACAGAAAGGGGGAAGAAATCGATAGCGAAAAAACAGGGAACCAAATTGAACACGAAAAGGGAAGCCGAACATAAACACAGATACGGATACACACACACCCACACAGCCGGAGGAACACGCAATTTGCTTTTGTAAAGGTTCCGTTCTAAGCTCATTGTATGCAAAGTGTGTACAGCCCACCCGCCGCCCACTTTTGCTTTAGTTTCGTAATCATCACACCGAAATACACGAAGACGGCGGTGCGAAAGAGAGCGCGCACTGCACTTGATACACTTAATGCTTGACTCTGGGCGACAATTTGACAAAGATAGAAATAGCGCCCTGCATATTGTTGTTATTTATAGGCGGCGGCTTCCCCCCACAGGCCCCTCACAAAACACAAAACACACAAAAACAGAAGCCAACGGCGATCGGAACTTACTTCGAGCAGCAACTGAAGCATCTTAATTCGGTTAATTAGTGTGTGGGATGACACGCGCGACGCCACGCTCGGCTAGTTGCTATTCATTACACTTATTGGCCTTCTGTTTTTACTTCAGCCTTGCCTGTTTGTTTATTCCTTCGAGCGGAGAAAATGCGGAAAAACAGCAGGCGAAAGGCAAAAAATGTTCCGCGCGCGACGCCGACGCTACTGCAGTGTGACCATTTCTGTTAGAGATGCATGAAACATCGATGGAACCATCGATATATCGATGCTTTTATAATTTCTCAAAACATCAATTTAAATTTTTGTCTATCGATGTTTTGGTGCCATCACTTAAAAAAAAATGCAGTTAAAGATGAAAACAAATACAAATAATTATATTGCTAAGACAGCACATTAAAACAGCTAATGAGCACAAAGCATGTTAACCCTTAGTTTTTTGGAAGGTAAATTAATAAGTTTTAGGAGTGCTAATAAGAATAGAATTAGTAACAGAAATATCCACAACGTCCTTCGAGTCGAGAAAGTTTTGATAAAAAAAGGACAAATTGTATTGGATCGCTGTGCTGTGACAATAATTAACAAAGCTATGAAAAAGAAATAGGATTCAAGCTCGATCTTCTGGATTAATGTTGTTGATCGAGTCCAAATAAAAGCTGTATACTCTTTTGTTTATTATTTTAAATATAAATTTCAGTGTGAATTTTAATTTTTATGTAAATTATTACATATTTTTTAGAAAACGTCGTCGATTTATCGAAGATACATCGGAAAAGCTTCAATGAATTTTGAGCATTTTTTTCGGTAGTTGAAAAAGTGCGAAAAATATAGAGACGGAAAAATTAAAAGAATATAGATTGAAACTGTTCAACAAACATTCGCATTTATCGAGAACAGTATATCGATTGTTATTTTCAGTTTGTTTTTGAAAAAATAAATATATATAATAGTTTATGCGCTTGAAGGCATTTTTAAAACCTATTTAATATTATATAGATAATCAAAATAAAAACTCCACCATAGATTTTGTATAAAAATATATATTTATTCCATTTACTTACATCAGATGTGTAGCATTATCATTTCATTCTTTTTTTGGGTTATTTTTCGCACTTGCATTTACAACAAACAGGGACTTATGGCTACGAGGAAGTCAGGGGGAAGCTCGATGGGCGGAGGACAGCGAAAGGGGGAAGCAGATGGGGACAGAGAGATGTCGAAGGAGGCGATGAGGACAGAAAGTAGTTCTAGAAGGACTTACGTCTAGATATATATTGCTATAAGTTCGAAGGATCTAGCTAAATGTGTCTGGGAGTCGCGTCTCTAGTAGCGATAGCCGCTGCCATCGTTGTCGCCATTCTGGCCCCCTGGTCCGAATCCGTTCCTGCCGCCCTGGCCGCCTGGCTTGCCGCTCGAGTAGCCCTGGCCATCCTGGCTATCCTGTCCGTTGGGACGGCCGCCGTTTGGACGTCCGCTAGAGTAGCCGTCGCGTCCCAGATCCTGGCCGCCAGGACGTCCGCTGGAGTAACCCTGATCGCCGCCATCCTGGCCGCCACCAATGACCCGTCCACCGATGATTACGCGACCATCAGAGCCACCGTTTCCATTGCCATTGCCTCCATTGCCACCTGGCCTGCCGTTGGAGTAGCCCCCGGGTCCAAAGTCCTGGCCGCCTGGACGTCCGCCGGAGTAACCATCGCGACCCAAGTCCTGACCGCCTGGACGTCCGTTGGAGTAGCCTCCAGCTCCCAGGTCCTGACCGCCTGGACGTCCGTTGGAGTAGCCTCCAGCTCCAAGGTCTTGACCACCCGGGCGACCACCAGAGTAGCCTCCTGCGCCCAAGTCCTGGCCACCGGGGCGTCCACCAGAGTAGCCGCCTGGGCCCAAATCCTGACCACCGGGACGACCGTTGGAGTAACCTCCAGCTCCCAAGTCCTGGCCACCTGGACGTCCGCCCGAGTAGCCGCCATTGCCATTGCCTCCGTTGCCGCCTGGCCTGCCATTGGAGTAGCCATCAGGACCCAGGCTCTGGCCACCAGGACCTGAGGCACCGCTGCCACTGCCATCGTTGGCGTCACCCTCGTAGCGGATCTGCGGCCTGTATCCCTGCTGGTCGGCCTCGTACTCCACGATCTGGGGAAGAGACAGACACGGGAGACGGTGTTAGCAGTGACAGGTGGAAGGGGTGGAGGAGCAGTGGTGTCCACTCCAGGTGATGGTGATGGTGCTGCTGCTTCTGCTGCCGCCGCCGCCGACGCCGCTTACTTGCTTCCTTCCGTCGGGCAACAGGACATTGTACTGGCCGGTGGTGAAGTCACCGTCGCGCATCTCTGAATGCCCGAACGAGAGTCCGCTGGGCGCGTCCTCAACCTGGTAATTAAATTCGTACTTGGCGGGCTCCTAACGGAGAGCGAGGAGCATTGGATCATGGAGAGTGGAGAGCGGATTGGGGCGTGTGGAGAAAGAGAGAGAAACACAGAGAGATAGAGTGGCTAGGATCAAGAGTTCAGGCTTAAAGGATTGTTCAGATTGTTTTTCGGGGGATGCAAGCTTTGAGCGCAGGAGGCGGTGCAGGTGAGCGAGACGAATCAAACCAAAAAAGATTGCAGGGGCAAGTGTGCAGCGTGGGCGGTGGAGCGGTGTTCCCCTCTAGGTGAGCGGTGTTCCAGAGAACACCAGTGATCCCAGATCCCATTTCCCATTTCCCAACTCCAATTCCATAACTACCAGCTACTCACATCATTGTCGTAATCGGAACCTCCGCCGCCGCCGCCGCCTGGAAGTCCTGGGCCACTGCCTCCCGCACCGCCTGCTCCCGAGGCCGGGGGTCCGTAGGAGTCAGAGGGGCGACCACCGGGTCCGGATCCTGGAGCTCCATAGCTGCTCGACGGACGACCACCGCTGCCGCTTTGGCCGGGGGCACCGTAAGTATCCGAAGGACGTCCGCCAAATCCTCCTTGACCGCCTTGACCCTGGCCAGGAGCTCCGTAGCTGCTCGAGGGACGACCGCCGTTGCCACTGCCGCCGCCAGGGGCACCGTAAGTATCCGAAGGACGTCCTCCACTGCCACTTCCGCCACCAGGAGCGCCGTAACTGCTCGAAGGACGACCGCCATTGCCGTTCTGGCCGGGAGCACCGTAGGTATCCGAAGGACGTCCGCCGAATCCGTTGCCGTTCTGGCCGGGAGCACCGTAGGTATCCGAAGGACGTCCGCCAAATCCTCCCTGACCGCCTTGACCCTGGCCAGGAGCGCCATAGCTGCTCGAGGGACGACCGCCATTGCCATTGCCGCCACCAGGGGCACCATAAGTATCCGAAGGACGTCCGCCATTGCCGTTGCCGCCACCAGGAGCACCGTAACTGCTCGAAGGACGTCCGCCATTGCCATTTCCGCCACCAGGAGCTCCATAGGTGTCCGAGGGCTTGCCGCCGAAGCCACCTTGTCCCTGGCCTTGACCCAGGCCCGGAGGACCATAGCTGTCCGAGGGACGTCCTCCGCTGCCACTACCACCGCCGCCCGGTGCTCCATAGGAATCCGAGGGCCTGCCGCCCGGACCGCCCTGGCCACCCGGGCCACTCTGACCCGGGGCTCCGTAGCTATCCGACGGCGGCAGGTACGAGTTGACAGGCGGCTCCGGCCGCCCAAGGACCACGGCCGCCAGCAGCAGCGTCACACCGAGTAGCTTGAACATATTCCACACAGGAGGTGCTGATCGAATCTCTGGTATCTCTGGGATGAGGCTAGCGCTTGGGAGCAGCGCCGAATTCTGACTGATCTGTGACTGCTGCCACAAGGCGTATTTATATGTGGCAAACCGAAAACTGAAAGTCTAGGATGCACACACACCACACACACGAACTCGATTATGAGTTGGAGGTGGCTGTTGCTGCGGCTTTTGCTGTTGCTGTTGCTGTTGCTGTGGAGCGTGTGGCAACCGGCACAGCTGCCGCCGCCACATACGATCGTCTTCGGAGATGCAGTGGCGGATTCTATGGAGCCACCGCCAAAACAAAAATCTCAATCACTGCGCTCCGAGATCGCACGTGAAGGGTCCAAGTCTTGGCTCTCGCTGATTTGCCTTCTTCTGGCGCACATCTTCTCGAGGCGAGGTGGTGATTGTGCTGCTGGGCTCCAACTCTGGATCCGTAGTTACGTTGCCCCAAAGTAGTCTACTCGGTCGCCTGCCTCGGTGGGTGAATGTGTCGGCGGCTGCTCACTCTTTGGCGAGTGGTTTAGTTGTTGTTCAGCAGTGTGACAAGCGCCAAAGCTTGCATTTGTTTGCCTTGTCTTGTCGGAGCGAGTACAGAAAATAATATTAAAAAAACGCAGCAACATATTGAAGAAGATCGTGCTAGAGGCGACCCCAATTGGAGTAGGATGCGCAGAGATGCCTCCGAGATTCGCTGATGGGTGTAGAAGGGTCGAGTCGATGGGAGATTGTGGCGATGGCAATGGAGATCATGGAGAGGAAGGGTACGCATTGAGATCTGTACCCTGGAATTGGGGAGATTAATCGCAGAGAATTGTATGAAAAATTGAGGCAATGACACTTGGAGATCATCAAATCAAAGGTATTAATGGATAGATCTATTTAAATGTCAAGATATTGGTAAAGAAAAATTATACTTCCAAAAAGTTTTGTTCTTAGAATTTTTCAGTTAATTTAGTTTTTCAAGAACCGATCTATAGTTTACTTGATTTTCAGTAAAAGGTTTCTTTTTTATCGTTAAAATAAAGGCAGACATTCTATAACCTTTCAGCTTATTCCAACTTCAATATATATTTTACAAATTCAAGATTTCGTTTGATAATTGCTCTAGAAGGTTACCCATCACCTTCAATTATATTTGGCTTTCCCATTGTACTTCCACCCATTCATTGATTCAGTTATTTTTTCGCCCGAACCAAATCAAATCGAAAAACCAAGCCCACACAAAGAGATTCCCGAACCTTATGGGAAATTAATTGCGCTGAGTTTTCGCAGCACGCCCACCTTGTTAGCTCTGAATTGCCGGTAGCGCCATTCACAGATCACAGATCGCAGATCACAGCCTTCGCCGGCAAATGGGAACGTGCAGAATTAATTGCTCCGCTACGTGCTTGGTCATGGGAGTTGCAAGATGGAAGCAGCTCAACATCCTGCTTAGCAACCAGACGTGCGGGTCAAAATTTGCAAGATGAAGATCTTCTTTAAACCACGTCACCAGTTTAGCTCCGGGTCAAGCCAAGTGCTCATCTCAGCTCTAAATCTTCATTATAATTTCTGTAAATTTCATTAAACATTTTATTGTAAAAACTTCACATATAGAGACGTCGGTAGCGTCTCCAGGCCTCCTGGAAAAGCCAAGTGTGGATTAGGTAAATGGCCAAACACACCAGGCAAATGTCTTGGAAAACAAAGACCAGCAGGAAAGCCAGATAAATGCATAGAAACAAAGTCACAGTGCACAGTAAAAGTTGGGCCAAGCAAAGCCATTTGTGCTCAAAGAAAGCTGCAATGCAAATAATTATAATTACAAATTAAATAATTTTAACAAGACTTCTACTTACAGCTTAAAAAGTAAGCAGCATAAAACACACATCCAATGGCGCCATTGGGTGGACTTCCCTTTGTGGTGAGACCAAAGCCATTGCCATAGCTAAAACATAGTTAATATTATTATTAAAATCATTAAATAATGATTTAAGAACTTTAACTTACATGGACTTGAAGACCAGGGAGCAGCTTATGTTGTCATGTACATCGCAGATGGGCTTGTAGTCCGCGTCCGCATCCAGTCTGAACTTCACGTAGAGTGAATACCAGGAGATGGCCAATCCCATGACGCAAATCCATCGTAGGCGAGAGGACTCGCTGCCCACCGGGTCCATTGCTGTTGGCATAATGAGCTCATGGCTGGAGGATACCGTTTTGCAGCTGCCAGGATTGCAGCCAGGATATTGCCATCGATTTGACAATTTTTCCAGCAGCTGCGCAGAAGGCAAAGCTGGGGATGCTTTTGGTATACTTTTCTGTGGGTATGTTGAGTATTCTATGCATTTTATAATATGTAATATATATTTTAAAGAATTCTTAAATTTTTATATTAGTAGAATAAATAATAAACTGCATTAGACTATATTTCAAATATTTTTTATAAGAAAACTTTGAAATATTTTCATGTTTTGTAAGGATATTCCAGCTTCGTCTTTCTCTAAGTTTTTCCTGCTTGTTTTCCTAGTTGGGGATTCGCATAAATTTCCGTTCTTATTTAATTTGAGGCGACACCAGGACCAAAGCAACAGGTAATAACAGCTGCGTAGTTTGGGTGAGGTGTCCATGACTTTACATTAAAGCTATCACCTTAAAGTTAGTTAAATAAATGGGGTATTTTTTTTTGGGTTAGGTTAGCCCCTTACCCTGGGAACTATCACCTCTGGCCACAGTGACACAAGGCACATGGATCCGAGGCACCAAACACCGCATTAGGCCACGCTCTGTTGCATCTGTTGCATATGAAATTAGCGAACGAGGCGACATCATCTCCGAGTCCCAGACGACATCTTAACCGGGCCAAAATCAGACAACAAGCTCATGATGCCGCGACTCTCGGCATGACACAATGATGCCTCTCTCAGTCCCCCGGCCACCCACTCCTCCAGCTGTGCAGCATGTCCCTTTTTAATTTATAGCCTCACGAATTTGAATTCATCTGTGTTTGGGTATTTAATAAGAAAATAAACACAAAAAAGAAACAAGAAGCTATGCCCATCCAAAGTGATATATAAATCCGCGCTAGCCATGAGGTAACCGAATGGAAACAATTTACAAAATTGCAGTAGCTCTGCCCCCAGGAGCGAAGTGAAGTGATGCATTTACGCAACCTTGGAACTACCTCATTCAGTCATATGAAAATGGAAAGAAACAGAAATAAGGCAAAAATAAAAACAGTCACCGCAGAGCCAGCGACTTGGCACAGATTTCCGTTTGACATGGAAAACCCTTCCAAGCGGCTGTCAACTCGATTCTGGCTCAAAGGCCCAGCCTCACCTGGGCCGATCGCGTAATAATTTTGCCACTGTATATGGGCCAGGTAAGTAGTTTATTGAACTTTACACTTCAAAAGGTACACTGAAAAAGTGACAAAAAAAAAATATATATAATATGCATATGTATGATCTATGGGAAAACATTTATTACCAATATTTTTGCACTTGAAAAAATAAACCATTCAAATGTAATATACCATAAAATGTGACATAAAAGACATTTTTCAGAAGACATTGCTTATTTAGGAAGAGAATTAATAATAATGATAATAATATTCAATAAATATCAATTTTGTATACTATATCGATATTTGGCTCGAATTATCGATATATTTAGACTCTAAAGATCGATACTCTAATAATAATAATAATAAAAATAAATAACATAAATAAATATATAATATTCATAAATATCATTTTTTTTTTAAATAGTAATAATGTCAAATTTTGACTCGAAGGATCGATATCCCAAAAATAATAATAATATTTACATTATATCAATTTTTGTATACTATATCGAAATTTGACTTAAAGGATCAATATCCCAACTTTTCGATGAACTGTTTTGTGTTTGATTTATGGAACCAGAAAGGCTTGTTGGTTTCAAATTATTACAAATGTTGATAATATCGATTGTTTGCTTTTTTATAATTTGATATTTCAAACTTAATAATATATTCCATATGATGTTATATTTCAAACAATATATTTATGGGAATTTATCTCTCTATAAAGATACCTAAGCTAATCTCAGACTAAATAGCTCTTTAAATTGAAAATATACATTTTTTAATTAAATAAAACTCCAAAAACAAACCCCTTAAATATAATTTAATATTTTTTCCTTTTTTTTCACTGCAACCTTAATTCCCAGCTGCGATCTCCATATGATAGCAGATGCTCGGATGCGTTTAGAAGGGCTAATGCGAATGCTAGAGCTATATCTATAGGTATATAGCCAAAGTTAAATCCGATGATGCCGCTGCTGCTTCTCTTGAAGCACGCGCTGTGCCGTTGTTTGTCTCCAAAAACAAATTTTGCCGTGGATCCGTGATCGAAATCAAGTGAAGTGCTCAAACAAAAGCGCCCCGGGGCCTCCAGTGCAGCTGACTGCGAAAATGAAAATGATGGAGCTCTCTGACGATTATGATTATGAAGGTGAACGCTCCTCCGAAACGAGGCAAAAACGAAACGTGGAGCTTGCAGCTTGCCTTTTGTTGTTGTTGTTGTTGTCGCCCCGTTGCACGTGCAAGTGGAAGGAAGTTAAGGTTACTGCGTTTGCCGCGATGTGGCAATAGCACACATTTGTATGCCTCATTTGGCTTAATAAATTCGCAATTAATTAGAATCAAAATGCAGCAGTTGTCAACGTAATATAATGCTAATGATTGCGTTTATCCGAATATCTTAGCAGTCGACATCGGTATTACTATGAATTTAACTTGTATTTCAACATTTTAAAGAAAAATAAATCTATAAAGTATGATAATTGGATAATTGGATAATCTTTCCAAGAATTTTGATAGAATTCGGTTAGTAAACTTATTAAAATATTAGCTAACTAGTCTTATTAATTGCTCTAATACATCAAGACATTTACAATACTGGCTTAGGCATTGGGTTTGTTAACAGTTAAGAGCATTATCTTCCTTTCCTTTAACAACTACGCAAAGTAATGATAAGACCTAAAGAAATCTATATAAAAAGGCTGACTTTCCCGAATGTTCTTAGTATCAGTTCAAAATCAGAATGAATGCAGTTAGCTTCTTACTAGCCTTGTTTTGGCTGACTCCGATTTGTATAGTCAATGCCGAAATAGAAAACATTACCGATTTCACAGAGTACAGCGGCAATATAGACAATCTGACCTGCAAGAAGCACTACTCCTCCTGCCTGGCTCTTAACCCCGTGAAGAGCGGTGTCCAGAAGATTAATGTGGGCAACGATGTCTTCGATGTCTATTGCGATTCAACCATCGCCGGAACGGGCTGGACGGTCATTCAGCGAAGAGTCAGTGACGAAGTGAACTTTTACCGCAAGTTTTCCTCCTACGAGAAGGGTTTCGGTGACTTGAATGGAAGCTTTTGGCTTGGTTTAGATAAAATATACAAGATAACGTCTTCGATGTCCCATGAGCTGTATGTCCTTCTGGAGGATTTTAGCGGAGAGAAACGATACGCTCGTTACAGTCTCTTTAAATTGGGAGACGCCTACAGTCAATACACGCTAAAGTCACTGGGAACCTACAAAGGAAGTGCCGGGAATGCTTTGGCTTACCATCTCAACCAGCGTTTCTCCACTTTCGACAGGGATTACAATGGATGCGCTAAGTCCCGACTTGGAGCTTGGTGGTATAAAAACTGTCAATATAGGTAAAGCACTTTACGCATTATTTTAAAAATCCAGATTTTTGATTTATCTATGATTTTTTTCAGTAATTTAAATGGTCTTTATTTGGGTGGTGATTTTCGCAAGGACCTTAATCACTGTGGTGTAACTTGGGATTATTGGAGAGGAGATAAATATAGCCTAAAAACTGTTCATATGATGGTGCGACCAATATAATTCATTGCATTCATGTTCTATGTTTCCAACTTACCGGAATTTTGTCTTTATATATATAAAATGTAAATTTTTGTGCCTATTTTTTCTTGAAATTCATACAACAATTAAAGAATAAACATCGGAGTTACAGAAGATACATTTAAAATTTTATGCTGGCTCTACAACATTTGAACTTGGCGGAAATAAATTGAGAACTATCGATTACAACTAGGTTCCGCTGAATCGATACTGTTCACCAGTTCCTTGCACATCTCTAGCTAGAAATAAATTGTTAAAAAAACAACAAAAAATAAAAACGAGAACGTAAGCCTTGTGTTATTTGATTAAACAACTTAGACCCACAATTAAACTTAATTTGCAGTTAAATACTTCGCCGATATGTTTGTGGCACGTAGAATTTCCCAGACAGCAAGGTAAGTGCATACTTAATCGCCGAAGAAAAAAAGAATCGATCCGACGCCGGCCGATTACATAAATAGCAATAACAACTGCATTGTATTTATAATGGCGGCCCTGATCTTGAGGATATATGTGTGTGCGTAACTCAGACGAGTCTCTTGACCCCCTCTTGCAGCATGGCGGTGCGCGGCAAGCACTCGCTGCCGAAGCTGCCGTACGATTACGCCGCCCTGGAGCCCATCATCTGCCGGGAGATCATGGAGCTGCACCACCAGAAGCATCACCAGACCTACGTCAACAACCTGAATGCCGCCGAGGAGCAGCTGGAGGAGGCCAAGAGCAAGAGCGACACCACCAAGCTGATCCAGCTGGCTCCCGCTCTGAGGTTCAATGGCGGCGGCCACATCAACCACACCATCTTCTGGCAGAATCTCTCGCCCAACAAGAGCACGCCCAGCGACGACCTGAAGAAGGCCATCGAGTCGCAGTGGAAGAGCTTCGAGGAGTTCAAGAAGGAGCTCAGCACCCTGACCGTGGCGGTCCAGGGCTCCGGCTGGGGCTGGCTGGGCTACAACAAGAAGACCGGCAAACTGCAGCTGGCCGCCCTTCCCAACCAGGATCCTCTGGAGGCCTCCACCGGCCTGATTCCCCTCTTCGGCATCGATGTGTGGGAGCACGCCTACTATTTGCAGTACAAAAACGTGCGCCCCTCGTACGTTGAGGCCATCTGGGACATCGCCAACTGGGACGACATCTCGTGCCGCTACCAGGAGGCCAAGAAACTCAGCTCCTAAGTCCGGGCGACCTTATCTATGTCTTAATTGTAAGCATCGGCGGATCTTAGATCCTAAATTGTAGTCAGAGTTGCTGCTAAAATAAATTGGTACCAGTTTGCAACTAATCTTTGGAATGCAAATCAATGAAATATTTAAAAATTATTAATTTGTCATAGAAAGTATTTATATTTTCACCAAAAAGTATTTTAAGTGTAAGTGTTATCGTTATTCAACACTATCAGCCGTGCTGAACTCCCATCTCTAGCTAATCAGCTGAGCGCAAACAAAAACAAAAGCCTGACACAGACTTGGGGGTGGAAAATTGACACTTTCCCCCGAGTTTTTCCAAGCTTGCGTGCGCGCAGCTGCGAATAATTTTCCAGCACGCGTATCCGAATGGTGGGACAAATGGCCAGCCGCTGGCAGAGTCGTTTGTTGCCTGTTCGCGTAATGGCCACCGTCGGAAATTCGGACATTTGAAACGCCAAACAAAAACGGAACAAAGGAAAATCCATCAGTATTTCCTGTGCGCGCTTGAAATTACTATAAAATTAATTTAAAACAAACAACTAAAGTGCAATAAGAGTAGGAATTAAGTGAGTGCAAGGAAAACTTGGAGAAAATCGAGCAGGATTAACTCCGCAGATCAAGGCGGTGGACTTTCAAAGTGAGTAATTGGAGGAGTGCTTCGCACCAATTAAATTAAATTTTTTTAAAAATACTTAATGACTCTCAATGAAAGTGTTTTCTTCGCCCCTGTGAAAAACTCCACTTGGCTGTACTCGGGAAATTGTGGGAAAAATCGATGTCAGACAGCGCCTTGGCTAGAGAACTGCGCACGCATCTCCCACAGGGGACTCTTCCGACTTTTATCCTGTTGCGGATCCTTGAGCTCTCCGTTAAGCAGCTGTTTGCTTGCTAAAAATAAAACCTCTTAATCGCCGTTCGCGAATTTCCCTCTCGAGCATATGGTGCAACCTGTCACTCCAAAAAGGGTTTCGCGAACGCAACGAATTTATGGTTTGTTCTCGACGACCCACGCACATTTTCCCTTATCACCTCGCCAATTGACGTCAGGAGTGGAAATCGAGTTACCAGGGGAAGCTCTTAGCTTCGACGGGGGCGTTGTTGCTGGTAACCCAATCAATTGTTTGCTGGCCAACCTCTGACCTTTGCCAGGTGGGGGAGGAGGAGGACGAGAGTCTGGCGACACAGCCTTCACCTCGATGCGACGCACAAAGTCATTGCACATCCCCAGTCGAGTGTCAGGCCGGAGTGGGTTTTGTAAACACCCCAATCCTATATCCGTAGCCTGTCTGTCCGCCTGTCTGCCACGCGTGGGCGTCTGGTGGCGTCCCTTTGGCATTCCCTTTACTGCGCATCCTTGCTGGATTG
>VNJS01002208.1:0-11979 GCA_008042575.1 Drosophila watanabei | reverse complement strand
TTTTTTCCCGTAGCTTTCCTTGGATTTTTCCTTTGCTTTTTCTGCCCATTTGTAATTGAAAACATTTCTGTGGCTTTATGAGAGAGAGAGAGAGAACAAGCTCTGGAGCAACCCTCGCTTCCTTCCACCTCGGAAAAAAACAACAACAAATAATCTTTAGCCATATACCGGGGCTAATAATCATTATTATTTCAGATTTATATTTGCGGTCATTGCGGCTCTTGATTTTTGTTGTAATTATTGAAAATGTGCTGGCCGAGGCAGTTTTTCCTCAGTTTTCCCCGTCAGTTTTCTACCCTCTTTAGCCCAATGATTGGCCCATTTGCCTAAATGTGTTGGGGGTTTTTAATGAAATTCTCCTTGTTCTACACACGAACAATGAGTGTCATTATCATTCCAGTTCGTCAGTCAGTCAGTTAGTCAAATATTTGTATAATTTGTCTTTATTGTCATTGACATTAGGCACATTTGTTGCCTCGATTATCTGGGCATTCTTTAAGTGGACAAACAGCTGACGCTGCTAATGGCCGCAGCACAGGGACGGGGTGCCTTTGTGGTTTTCAAGAGGGGGGAGTACAGGGTGCTGGGTGATGGGTGGTTCCGGGAACTTGTCGGTGGGTTTGGCTGCTTCAGATTTCTGTTACTTAGCTCGAGAATACGTCTTGTGGCTCTGTTTGTGCAATTTGTATTGCAAAGCTGAGAAATGTATGTAAATTAGTTTTTTAAGCTCTTTTTTTGTTTTATCTAAAATAAAAAATCAATTAAATAATCAAAGCAGCCTTTAAATATTTTAAAAACTTAAATAAAATATTATTTTATATATTAAGTGTATATAAAAACCTTAAAACTCCACACAGAATCTTAAGTAAAACAAAATATCAACAAATACCACAAAAAAGTTCTAAAAAAAAAAAAAAACATAAAAAGAAGGTTCTTCCAAATAATTAATAAATTAATAATGTAAGCCAAAAATATTCAAAGAAAAACTTTTCAATTCACACAGAATCGTAAATATCTAACCCAAAAAAGTCCACCCATTCCGCTTGAGTTCACAAAACCCAAATCCCCAACACAAAAAAAAAATATATATAATTCCCTTTCAAACTTCTTCAACCTGAACAATTCATTTCATTTTTGGATTACCCCCACAAAGCCGCTAAAAAATGCTGTTCCAACCTGAGAAGGGAGAACTTGCACAATATACGAAAATATATATAAGCAATATACATTTCTTTAAGTACGACGGAATCCAAGCCGTCAACATTGGATAATAAATGATAATGAGAAGCCGCCCGGTCCGCGACACGCCGCCAGGAACAGGATAATCATCAGACAGGATAAGCAAATTGACGGGGGCCATGGAGCATTGAGGAGGCTAACAACCAGGGGATACCAGCTGTAGTCCGCATTATTCCTTCCCCGTCCAACGTAATTATTTCAATATTTAATGACTGTAAAAAATCAAAGGAAGACTATGCAAATGCCACACTTGAAAAAATTTCGTCACCTTATATTTTAAAAGTGAAAAAAATATCGCACTTTTTTAATTGTGAAAAAAGTCAACATGTTTGAAATATAAGTATATATATATTTGAGCGATAAGAAACTATGTTTGAAAAATTTAAGAGTATAAAATTAAGTATATATTATTATAATCCCCAATAACTTATTCATAATTTTATAATTCCCAACTGCCTATTTGGAAACTATGGGAGGAAGTTTATATAAAAAACTATGAATTTACACAAATTTGATCTTTTTCTTAAGACTTTATTAAATTCATTTAACTTTTTTGAAAAAATGTTTGGTATATGTGGATATTTATGTTCTTATAATTCCCAATTGCTTCCTTGGAAGCTTTAGGGTGGAGTTCTAAAGAAAATGATTCAAGGTGTTATTATTATTTTAAAAGTTTATTTAAGACCATTTAACTCATTTTGAAAAATGTATTGTAAATATCGAAAACTATATTAATTTAATTCTCAACTACTAATTAATACTTTTATAATTCTAAAGTTCTTATTAGGAAACTGTAAAGGGAAGTTTTTATATTACTAACCCCATCAATTTAAATATATTATTATATTTATTGTCTTTAGATATTTGGTAATTTAAAATCACTATGAAATTTTCCGAAAGTTTATAAGTTTTCCAAAAAAATATTAAAATTTCGTTTCCTTTTTGTGACAATGTATTTGCTGAAAGCGAGTTTGAAGGACTCTTTAGAGGACACTCACCACAGGCACAGGTATCACGCAGTAGACACAGGGATGCCCACCAACAGCAGCGGCAGCGGTGGCGGTCGGCAGTCCGTAGGCGGCGCACAGATGGTGATCCGTCTTAAATATCTTTGTTGGCGGCGGCTGGGCAATCAGCGACGAGGAGGCGCTCGAGCACGTGTACAGCGTCGTGGTGGTGCTGGTTCTGTTGTTGTGGCTACTATAGCTGTTGCTGCTGCTGCTGCTGCTGTTTCTGCTGCTGCTATTGCTGCTGCTGTTGCTGCTGCTGCTATTGCTGCTCTTACAGTCGCTGTTGCTGCCTGTGGTTTTGCTAGCCTTGCCCTTGGTAGCCACTGATGTTGCTCCTGCTGCTGTTGCTGCTGCTGGTGTTGCTGCTGCTGGTGTTGTGATTGCTGTTGTCCCGGCAACACTTGTTGTTGCTGCGGTTTCCTGCGGCGGTGGCGGCGGCGGCGGTGGTGGTGGTGCTTGTAGCTGCTGACTCAAGGATATTGCTCCTGTAGCTGTAGGAGTTGCTCCTGGGATTGTTGGTCGTGTAGCTCCTGCTGCTGCTCCTGCTGCTGCTGCTGCTGCTACCGCCGCTGCTGCTGTGGTTGCTGCCGGTGTTTGCACAACTGTTGCCAACGATGGGCCTACAGCTGCTGCCTCGAACTGGAAGGGCTCCTGCTTCTGCTGGTCGAAGGACTCCTTGTCGAGCTGCTGCTGTTGCTGACTGAAATTAGCTAGCGTCGATGTTGCTGCGGGCAATGGCGAGGTTTTTCTCTTGATTGACGCAATTTTAATGGCTATTGATGAGCAGGTCGATTGTAAATAGATTTCCTCCCTTTTCCTTACTTATTTTTTTTTTGCGACTGTCTGAGCCCTGTCTGCCTTTGTGTCTGCTGTCTGTTGTCTGGGTTGTGGGTAGCTTTCCTTATTGATTTCTTATATTGAGAACATTGACTAGAGATCGTAATGCGATTTTTTTATATTGGCTAAACACTGAACACTTATTAATGTTGAATTCTATTTGATTTATTTGTATTATTTCTTGATTTGCAGTTAGTTAAGCACACACACAAGTAGACACATTTAATTTTGTTTATTTTTTTTTTCAAGCTAAGCTTTTTTAACTAATTTTCTTTTTTTATTTTTCTTATGGCAATTTGCTAAATCTTTTTCACTCACAATTAAGCTAGTTTTATGGTTTTACTTTTAAGCTAATGTCACAAATTTAATTTGGTTTTCTTTTGTTTAAACTTTATTGTCTCTATTTATCGCTTAGAGTTTCTTTATTATTTTTTGTGTAATATATCTTATTAAAATAATACTGTAGATCTTTGCTTTGGTGTTCACTTTAGTGTTTTCTTATGATTCTTTTTTAATTAAATATTTTTTGCTTTGAGAGTTTGTAACTCTTTTTAGTTGATTTTTCTGGGTTTATTTAGAGTTCTTAGCTGTCTAAGATGCGTAGGAATTTTTCGCTGACAATTGTTGCGCTGAGAGACTGGGAATCCTTGGACTACTTTGAGTAGCGAGTTCTTGAGCAGAATTACTTTGTAAATTTCCTTAATAATTTTTATCGCGCGTTGTAAATAATACTGAACTTCACTTGCACTTGCACTCGGCGAATTCTCTCAGTGGCTACGTGTATAATATTTTATTTTTTAATATTTGTAAATCATGGACAGAATGAACTGACTTCGACTCAGATTACGTATACGCACGGGGGAAATGGAAATATATATTTGTATATATATATATATATATTATAATGCTGAATCTTGCGGCGTGGCTTTGCGATAAAACTTTTATTCGAAACACAAAATGGCGAGCTTGCACTGTTGAAGGGATATTTCGCAGGACTCCTTGGGGCTCCCCGCTTGGCTTGGCTATTTTCTTGGATTTTTTGAATTGGAATTTAAAGTGGATTTCGGTTTCGGTATTTCGGTATTTCGATACGATTTGGCTTCAGACTTGGCGCTCGTCTCAGGCAATCTCTGTGTGCTTGGGGCTCTGTGGTCGCTTTCCGCTTTTGTGGTGCGCAAAATGAGGAAAAGGCGTTTGTAACTGAACTTGACAATCGTCGAATGGATTCTGAATTTCTCATTGAGTAAGGTTTTGGAGTAAGGCCTCAGATTCGCCCTCGGATTCGGTTTCGGCTCGCCTCGGTTCTCGCGCTTCGTTCCCTACTTCGTGCCCTCGAATGCATTGCTGGGAGCCGGCAAAATAATGCCCAGCAACAGGATCCACAAGCCGACGCAGGCGCACACCTCAAAGGCGTTTCGTCTGGCATTCAGCGCTGCATTCGGAGAATCCTAGAGAATATCCCGGAGTCCCTGAGAATCCTAGAGATTCCCATACCCCCCCCCCCTCGACCCGCTGGTCAGGCTGCTTCAATTGAAATGCATCTCAGCCTATGCGGTCGCAATTACCTTAACAACTTTCTGGCTTTCTCTTGCAATTGTCAACATTGAATTTAATCACAAATTACTACGTGACCAGGGAAAAGTTCTCATTCTTCCTGCCTTTTCCCCTCCATCATCATCATCATCATCATTATTATCATCATCATCATCATCATTATTATCGAAATATAAATATTTTGTTGAGCAAACTTTTTAGCGCACAAACTCAAATACTGTAAAGTTTTCAAGTTTTACGAAACATTTTTGGGTTTGCAAACTCAAATAGAATTTGCCAAAGTAAAATTCAACTCAAAAAGCGGAAAAGAGAAGGCAAGGTGAAGGTGGAAAACAAATTATTCAGGTAAATGCAAAGCGAGGAGAGTAGGAAAAGCAAATCAAAGGAGTGTAAATGTTATTTCCTTTTGTATATTTCCTGAAGTATTTAATTTCCTAATTACGCAAGAGGAAGCGGGAAAGCGAGTAATACAACCAAGTTGCTGGGAAACTAAGGAAAATATTTGGTAAATCAATAGGATTTGATTGAAACAGTTAAAGAAAAGATAAGCACACAAATTCGTACAAAATGAATTATTTTTTTATTAAAAGAAGAGAAAGGAAAGAAAGGAAAGAAATTCATAACAGGATTTTACAAATATTTTGTTCTTGTTTTAAAAAACAAAAAGAAATAAATTTTTAAACACAAGAGCAACATTTTAAATCCTAAATATCACAAACCACTTAAAACTTTGGAAAAAGAATATCTACAAACTCTGAAGTTTCCCAAAACTCCACATTTACCACAAAATTGTATCCATTCAAAAATAATACAAATAATAATAATAAATAAATAAAACCTCTCAAACAAAGTGCGGTCTGAAGTAATTTTAAATATATCTTCCCTTAACTCCATAAACTTTAGCAACTTGCAGAGTTCCGCTTTTATTTATTTACTTTCCTTTCTTCATTTTTTCTGCGCACAAAATGCGAAATATAATTTTCATTCCGGGCACAATATAACTGCCTTGGACTGCGGCGCTGACTAAGCGCGCGACTGTTTACAATTTTTCCCGTATTTTCCTCACTTTTCCTCCTTTTACCTCCCCCCCTCCCCCACTCTCCCGGCATTTTTATTTTGATGTGGTCTGCCAGAATGTTGTTGTTGCCGTGAGTTGAAAGCTGTTTAAATGAAAGAACGTTCCCGTGGAAAGCCAAAGCAACGCCTGTTGGCCATTAGAGGATGCCAAATAGATGCTGCCTACAAAGCGAGCACACCTGGAGGGGTTGCAGTGAGTGTTTGGGGGGGGGGGGGAGGGGGTGGAGCAAGGGAACGGAGTGGATAGGTGGTTGCCGGTCAGGTGGGCTACCTAAAAACGCAGCAAAACGAGCATCGGCATCGGCCCAGGGTTCGTCCTGGGCCCACTCGGTATTGTGCCGCAACAGCTTTGAATAGTTTATTATATATAATACATATATTTTACGTACAGAAATTGCACAACAAAAAATTAATATAAAATATATCTCGATATATTCATGGGTGTTACTACGTTTATACTAATTTTTGTTAATTATTTTGTTTTTTTTTTTAGGGAAAAAATTATATTTTGCTCTGCACTTGTTAACATTTTTACGGAATGATAGTTTAAATATGAAAAATTACGACGGTTCCTAAAAACTCTAAAAAGTTGTCCAAAACTAGGCTACAATTGTAAATTAAAAAAAGATGAATTTGCACAGAATTTAAAACCTCAAAAATGACATTGCATACTTTTAAACACTTTTTTAAGAGTTTTAAAACCCTTAAAGAAGTATGAAGTATCGTATGTGAATATGTAAACCCGTAAAAACCTGAAGACAACTAACAAAATCATAACTTTTAAGAAATTCCTTAAATACATAAATATATAAAAATATAAATAAATAAATACTTAACATATATTTAAAAAAATCAATTTCAGTGCACGCACATACACGCAAGTAAACCAGATTTTTGTCAGGTGGCAAAGGACGAGGGGAAAACTACTTGCAAATGTTGCCTTTGTGTGATTTCCCTTTTGTGGTTTCCTAAATATATTTTTTACGAGTGTATAGTGTTGGTGTATTTAGAAAGCAAATGCATAAATTATGATGGAAATATTTCACAATGCCAAATCCCACACCAACGGGGAAAACTGGGTTTTAATACCATTGGAAATTAGCAGCAACAGCAACAAGAACAACAACAATAGTAGTGGAAATCCTGCTAAAATGTTCCTTTCTTCGTCCTGGGCGCCCTGTGAATAATGATTTGTCAGGTGGGCTAGAGGATAATGTGGCAGTGGCGGTGGTGGTGATGATGGCGGTATAGTGGCCCGATTCTAGCATCGGGATTAGGCTGCTGCACTGCAACTGTCAGCAAATTGATGGCGAAAATGGTTAGAAGAAATCCATATCATTGCCAGGCAGTGGCAGCCGCATCAGCGGGAGCAATTTTCCACTCAAATGCGTGCTCCCTTGCTACCACCGCATTCCTCAGCTTGGCTCCCTCCTTTACCCATGATTTTCCCCCGATTTTTGCCCAATTTTCCTGCCGCATTTCCCGCTCTTCCCCCATGATACGAACGACTGCGTATGACACATGTCGATTGCAGTGGCGCCCCCTATATCGGCCGCGAGGCAAAGCTGGCGCCTTCTATGTGGAAAGCATCAGAATCAGAATCAGAATCCGCATCAAAAATCATCAGCCTGCGTCCGATTTGAATGAACGATTGACTGACTGACTGACTGACTGACTGAGGCGAGGCATAGAGGGGAGAGGAGAGGAGTGTGCGAGTGAGTGAGCCGTTTGATTGCTTGATTGATGTACGCAGCAACTGATTGATTGATGCCTTTGTTGGTACTTGATTGCTTAGATGTTTGGCCAAACGTTTTTGTACCAGGCTAGTTTATCAACTACGCTGGATTTTTGATAGAGTGCGAGAGCCCATTAGACATTAATATTCCATGAGGATATTAAGGATTCAATCAAGAATTCAATCGATATATACAATAGTAAGTATAGTTAAAGTATATTGAATAAAAATGTATACTATAAACAGGATAATATATAATCATTATATTATAGAGATCAAATCACAGCAATAGAAAACCACCACTAAAGTTAAGTGTGACCTAAGTTGTACACATCGTAAATGACAATAAAAAAGGCCTTGGTTATGACAATGTGTAGGATTGGTTTTTGTACTTTTTAGCTAAAATTAACAATTTTTACTTTACGGTTATTATAACTCCAAAAAATATTACGAATAGAGTTTTGGAAGCTTAAGCATATTATGATTTAAAAGTTTTTGAAATTATGTTTTAATTCGTTAATTGATCAAAGCTTTAACAATATGTATAAATTCCATAATTTCTAGTTAATTAATATTTCTTTCATTAAAACCTTGCAATTAACTCGCTAAATAAAAAAATATAATCAAAAGAAAATCATTTTTAATTTACAAAACTTTAAATTAAAGCCCAGAAACCAAGTTTACATAAATTCATATTCACAAAATTTCATTTCCTCCCCAATTGGCAAACATTTTGACCCAAATCACTCTTAAAAATCATGGCAGACCAATAAATAATAATCAAAAATTGCCACCTTAAATATAGAAGAGATTTATGAATGTTTGACTCACGTTTGCATAGTTCTGGGATCGCGGAATCTGCGGCGGCAATTGCTGGGCGTTCGCCGGTCCCCTCATACCGCCTCCCCCGCCGCCACCGCCCTGCTGGGTATGTGGACCGCCACCCATCTGTTGCTGTTGCTGTTGCTGCTGCTGTTGAGGGGGCGGTGCGGGGCTGTATCTCGGATGCATTGGGAACACGCTTTTTCGCCAACGGTCTCTACTTTTTTTTAGCAATTAACACTCCCTCGAATTCACTCGTGACTGCTGAAAATTAAAAAGCGATAAGGCAGAGTGTATGCAGATTAAAAAGAGTGAATCATGAGAGGGCAGCAATTATAATTGTATTTTGCAGCAGTTACAATAAATACAGGAGGCAGGTGTTTCTATTGTCAACACTTTTCACAGTTGCTGTTTTTGTTTGGTCAATAGCTATTAAGTTTATGGCTTGGTTGGCGCTAGAGTTATCCTATTCAAGTTTAACACGTTTATATTAGAAGCTTTAGATAACGCATTTAAATGGGAATAGTGCAAAAATTGTATTATAATTAATAAATTTCAAGCTAATAACGAAAGTATCTCAGATCAGTAGCTCAGAAAATCAGATCTCAATTATTGGATTAAAAAAATGATTCCAGAATGCAGGAAAATTTAATATGTATATAATATATTTTTTACAGATTTTTATGTTCAAATTATAGTTAAAAACTGTACTACTTTATTTAAATAACTTTAAAAAATTTTGTGGCAACACTGTTTTGGCAAGCCGTTTTTTAAAATGAACCATATTTTTACATATTTATATATCCAGATGTCCATTTACGTTATTTTATTTAATTACTATAAGAACAAACTGTGTCCCAGTTAAAAACATTTGTTTTTGAATGCATAAACTTTGGGGTAACACTTTTATAATCATTTTGGGGTAACACTTTTTTAACACTAACTTTTTTAGTGCTTGCCTTGACAACTCTGTCTTTTAACAGATAATTTATACAATATATTTTCTTTTTTATTTTCTGTATTAAAATGTATACATTTTAAACACTTCCTTCTTTTTTATTACCTGCACTTATTTAACACTACCTTTTGTTGCATTTAAAAATATCCGTCACTCCGTTTTGGACCCTACTTTTATACACTTGCAATCTGTTTGCAGCTCGGCAACACTGTATACTGCGCTCACACTCTCTCTTTCTCTGTCTCCGCCAATTTGAATCTTTACTGCTCTCGCATTCCAGAGATCGCTTGCCGTGTTTCTAATTTGTAATTAATATTTCACTTGCAACTTTGTTGATTATTTTCGGCACTATTTTTGCTTTGGTTGCTTTTTGTTTTTGCAACGGAGCATTTCAGCGAGTTATTTTAGCACTATCGCTATCCCTGTCTGGCTCACACGGACAGTGTTGCAACATTTGCATTTGCATTAAAAATAGCACACAGCCAGCCAATTTCTTGTACTTTTATTTATTTTTACGGGACCAGACGTCCCCACCACGGTTGCCACTACAAAAATTTTTAATGGGCCAAAAAAATATTAAAAATGAGCCAATTTGAATAAAAATGAGCCAAATTTTTATTTATTATTTATTTAGATTTTTTTTAACTTTTATCACATAATATAGTATAAAAACATTAAATTAAAACATAACAAAATATTTCTTCAATGAAACAACTTAACAGCTAAGGCTTACTTGGTAATTAAAGTCATTCTGAGACCAATCATATTCAGTTTTTTTAAGTCTTTGGTAGAGTAAATAATGAGTATCTTATCTTATCTTAATTTAAATCTTTGTGCGACCAAACATAGTGCGTTTCTTTATTTAAAACTAATTCCTTGCATAGCATTATGCTGCTAACGGTATTAAATTCTAGTTTATTTCTTAATTTGGTTTTTATTAGGCTAATTGCAAAAAATTTTCGCTCTGCTGCAGCAGAGCTGTGTGGGAGTGATAATAAGTTGTGTACAAACTTAATTAGATCTTTAAACATAATTTCATTTAATCCATTTGTAATCATTGAAATGCTATCCCAAAATAAAATTATATCAGTTTCTTTTTTTAATGTATCGTTTGATAATTTCAGCATTTTCCACTGATTTATTATTTTGTCAAACTCTGATTCGCAGAGGTATTCAAAATCTTTAAGCAGTGGAACAATGTTCCACTCCTCAGCGGAAAGAACTTTGGCAGGAGTTATTAAAACCAAATCAAATCGTTGTGTTATTTGGTCAATAAGTTCCAAATAAAATTGTCTTATTATTAATTTAATGCTATTAGATTGTTCTTCTAGTAAGCCTGAGTCAGAGATGCACTGTTGTGCACTAAACCCTATAAATATTTCTTCAACAGGCAAAAAATATATTTCTAAATCACAAATATTTAATTTTTCTAAATTCATATTTTTAACGTAGTCCTGCGTTACAATGTTGCTTAAAATTAGCTTAATGCTGCTTTGCAATCTTACATACAAATATGGCAAACGAGCCGATTCGGACTGAAATTCAACGTTTATATCATTAATGATTTTTAAAATGTAGCTTAAAAAAAATAAGTAAATTTTAAGCTCTGGCTTGGCCATGGATTGAGCTATCTCTTTTGGCTTAATGTTATTCACTTCTAAAACCTGGGACAAGAAAAAGAGTTGAAGAGCTTCCCATTGCTCCAGAATTCGCGAAATAACCTTCTCTAAAGACAACCAACGTGTCATGGCTACTCCTAAAATTTTATGGGGCTTCATATTACAATATTCTTGAAATTCCTTTAATTCTGATGTTCTTTTTGGACTGAACGAAAAATATGAATATACATTACGGCACAGCATTTCAATTTCGGACGGTAATTTTTTACAGGCATGTCCTGAGCAAAGGTGTAAAGAATGGCAGGTACATTTCAAAAAAAAGAGATTAGTGTCTCCACTTAATTTGGTTTTAAGGCTATTAAGGCATCCAGACATAACATTAGCACCATCTGTTGCCAGGCCGATTAGATTTTTAAGAGGTATTTGGTTGTCAAAAAAGAACGCTTTGATGGCGTTATAAATTGATTGAGCATCACATTTCTCCACCTCAATTAGAGCTAAAAATTGGTCCTTAATACTGCCAGAAATGGTGTGAAAGTAACGTGCCACCAACACCAGGGCTTTTTTGTTGGCAACGTCTGTTGTTTCGTCAACAATTAAAGAAAATTTGGTTTCTCGTAATGCACTCACTATCCGCTGCTTTGCTTTTTTAGCAAGTTCCTTCGAAATGTCAGTTGCCTTGGTCCGACCACACTTTACGCCCTTCGCAATTTTTGAGTCAGGGCAACAGACCCGCAGCAAATCCGGCAAGTAGTCCATTAGCAAAAAAGGGAGGTTATGCATTACCAAAAACATAACAAGTGCGTACTCGGCATCGCGCACCTGCTTAGAATTATTGTCACTGCGTTCCTTTGTAAATGTGTCGATTTTTAGTTGGCTTTCCTTCATTTTTAAGCAACGTATATGTGAAGCCTGAGTCGAATGTCTTTGGATGTGGGTCAGGTGATTGCGTAAAACTATTCCACAGGGAATACAAGTCGCACGCCCGTCATCGTTCTTCAGCCAGGAAAATTTATCTAGCCATTCAGAACGCACTTTGCGATTTTCCGAAACAGAATTTCTACGACGAAAACATGTTAGGTAGTTCGTTAAAAAAATAACATTTTTACTCTTACTTTTTGTTTGCGG
>VNJS01002198.1:0-26837 GCA_008042575.1 Drosophila watanabei | reverse complement strand
TGTATGTGTATTTTGTATGTGAGAGCATATTGAATATTAATTTTAAAGTTTTGTGGCTTATGTAAACACATTCAGCAAAATAATAAGTGGAACCATCGACGACCGCTGTAATGTCGATTCTGCAAGAAAACGATGATGACATAATGGAAGATAGTCTTAAAAGGCTGAGAGGAATGCTGTAGTCTGCCGTGTGATTCACGGGGCCCAGAATATTTTGTAATAAAATGAACCTAGCACGGTCTAGAGTTATCTTGAAGGTCTCCCCTTTGATAAAATGATATTCAATTAGGCTAAAAAGAAATGCATGTCGACTGTGATTTTTTCGGGCATAAATATAATGGTGAAACAAGCGAGTTGCCTCAGTAGAAGATTCAAGCCGCAACTAACAAAATGTTCAAATATTCCATCTACCTGTGCTTTCTGCTCCTGTGGAGTCAGCAGTCGAGCGCCGATCACTTCGATGAGTGCGACGGAGCAGAAGACGAGTCATTTGTCCAAAGCTGGGATAGCTGCCAGTCTTATGTTTACTGCCAGGGTGAGGATTCAGTAAAGGGCGACTGCGATGAAGGTGAATACTTTGACGCCGAGACTGGGGGGTGCGATGTGGCTGCCAATGTGCAGTGCTTTCTGGACGAAGTCGATGAACCAGCCGAGCCTGAGCCTGAGCCCGAGCAAGAGGAGGAGGAGGTGACTCCAGTCACTCTACAGCCAACGGATCCTACGACCGAAGCACCTACGGAAGTGGATTTCCTTAATATTGCGCCGGTTGTAAAGCCAAACTGTCCTATCAGCGATGATCCCAGTCAGGTTATAATGATGGCCAGTAACCAATCATGCACCAGCTATTATCTATGCTATCACGGACATGCCATGGAGATGCACTGTACGAATCAGTTGTACTTCAATGCCATAACCGGACAGTGCGACCACCGGGAGAACGTTCAGTGTGCGGTAGGTTTTCGATTCAAGATTTCAATCAATCTGTGTAATTATACGGAATGCTTTTTGCAGATGGAAGATCCGCGCGATCATAAGTGCCTGCCCCACATGACCGAGTTCTTCCCGCATCCGGACAAATGCAACTATTTTTACTATTGCATCAAAGGCTTTTTGACACTGCAACAGTGCCCCTTCTACTACGGGTGGGATATCGAGCGAAGGAGTTGTGTGCAGATAAATGTGGCGAAATGCTACGGAAACTCCCGACGAACTTGAGGCCGGAAACTCCCAAACTCATCAAAGGTTTTGGGAGTGTTGTCTACATTTAGCTGATAAGCAGACTTTATTTATTGATAAGTTACAAGATTGTAGCAACATGAGACGTCTTAATTAAATATAACTTATAACACAACCTTGATAGCCTTTTGGGCTGAGCTATAAAAAGCTTAGCGCGCACCTCCACTCTTCACACAGAGAGTGAGAATGCAGAAATCTTTGCGCTTAGACTACCTCTTGATCGTTTACGGCGTTATAGTCGTCGTTTGCGGCATTAATGGTCTAAATATTACAGAATGTAATAATCGCGATGGATTTATAAACAATACGCGTCCCAACTGTAGCTATGCCTACATAAATTGCTCTGGCCAGGACTCAATGTTTTGCTCGGACAACAGGACTTGTAGTACTAATTTCACTTGCACTAATTTGGATATTTCCACTTCCACGGCTTCACCCAATATAACTACAACACCGGTAACACCATCGCCGTCACCCACCGCCTCACCTTCGGATGTGCGACGTCAGTGTCATCAAGGCGTAACCAAAAGGTTTAGCTACCCACAAAATTGTAACTACTTCTACTACTGCGTCGACGGCTTTCTACTTGTGGAGCAATGTCCCTTTGGATATGCATTTGATGCCGAAACTGGAGCATGTGGCGGCCTTATACGGAACAGCGCCGACTGTACAATGAAGTAAAAAGTTGGATCAAACGAAAAAAGAACTTTTAATTAAGCCCCTTGTGTCATGTCAAATAAAATCATATAACTAGAAAATAAACTGAATTAAGAGACAGTCTTATCGCAAGAAACAAGCAAAACGAACCACCTATAAAGAAGACTCGGATCGGGAAGATGAGACAGTTGAAAGCCCATATGTGGCAGCTATTGATTGTCTTCGTCTGCCTGTCACCTGGCTTCCATCAGGTGCGGGCGGTTTTTCTTGAGGAATGCAAAGGAGTCATTATTAATAAAGTGTCTAACCCTAATTTGGACTGCAGCGAGTTCGTTCATTGTGATGGAGATGATTCTTACTACTGCAATGGGGATTGTCGAGAGCCCGTTGAGTGTTATATTGAAGAAATAACTACAGAAGTTCCAAAGGAAGTAACGACTTTAAAACCGCTGCCTCCTAGCACATCCACGGAAAAATCCACCACACCAGATGAACAACCCAAGCCCGAAAACACAACCGCCAAAAGCACCTCGACTTCAACTTCAACTATAACTACCACTCCCACACCGAGCAACGATGTCCATGTGATCTGCAGGACTAGTGGGAAAAACGGAGTTTATCCGTATCCGGCAAATAGCAATTACTATTATCAGTGTCTTTCGGGTTTCCTTCTACTACAGCAGTGCCCCCAGAATTTTCATTTCGATGTGACTCAGGGACAGTGTGTATCATCGAAACCGTATCGCTCATCGGGCTTACATTTCTAATCAATTCTGATCTTTGTATCTCTGTAATAAAGTCGATAATGAACCGTGTTCTTAAGCAAATTAATTTCTGATAAAAGCTACCACCCGAGCTCAAATGGAGAGAAAACCCCAAAGGCTCCGTACCCCATTGATTCAGTTCACTATTCGAATCGAGCCAGAGAAGATGCTCCCAGCTTTTGGATCCTTCTTTATACCGCTCCTATTCCTGGGCCTGTGCCGTGCGGATGTGTTCGAGGAATGCAATGATGGGATTAACTTAGCATTCATTGCCTCACCAAAGAGCTGCGCCCATTACATTTTCTGCAATGGCGATGAATCATACGATGGTGAATGTGAGGACGGCGAATACTTTAGCCCCGATATGGAAATGTGTGAGCCAATGGGAGATATGGATTGCCGCACGGGACTGCCACTAACAGACAATAATGCCAATAACTCGACCGAAGTTAATTCCGAAGCTCCTGAAGCTTCCGAAGATCCTTCTTCAACTTTTGCAGTTGTGAACTCCACATTAGCTCCCACATCGGTAGTTGTTACTGTGCGTCCGCCAAGTAATGAAACTGGAACCACTCCATCGACAGTTATATCGCCCAGTATAGACGTTATTGTAGGCAATATGTGTCCACAACTGGATAATCAAAGCCGTATCGTATTATTGCCAAATCAGAACTCCTGCTCTGATTATTACATTTGTTATCGTGGCGAGTCGCTACCCATGAGCTGTGCTGCCAGTTTGCATTTCAACTCGCGCACTGGCAAATGCGATCATCCGGAAAATGTCAAATGCATGGTGGGTTAAAATGAGCATTATGTCATTTATAAAACTTTTACTAAAATAATTATTGTTTTCAGACAATGACATCTAATCCCCGAGAGCAATGCAAACGCAACACCATCGATGTCTATCCCCATGCGGACAATTGTAATTACTTCTATCAATGTCGTCTTGGGTATTTGATAGTGCAGCAGTGCCCGTTCTTCTACGGGTGGGACTACGAGAAGCGATCCTGCGTGGCGCTAAGTCAGGCCAAATGCTATAACAAAGTGCAGATGCAAATGAAATTATAATAAAGATATTCACTCAAACTACAAACACTACTTAAAATATTGCATAATATTATTAAATTATATGTTGGCTGAATAAAATACAAAATTCGTACTTGATCAGAAAGTTATATAGTAGAAAAACTGTAATTTTTGGGATTTATCATAATTTTCGGGGAGTATTGTACATTTTGTGGTTTGCTAATTCCTAAAATGAGGTCATCTTTAGTAGACTTCATAACCATAACATAAAATTACAAGTTAACAAATAAAAGGTGATAACTATAAAATCTCATTTATAGAATCATATCCTTTTCCGCCAATTTAAATTGCTTTAAATTTCAATATCCTCTAATGAGTAATAAATCAAAATTTCCCCTCATTACTTTTTCTAGACCCATTCAACCTTGAATCATTCTGAACTTTATCAGAAATATGTTGTGATTCATGACACTTGGTTCATATCTTTTGCAAAAAGATAGAGACCTTGGATCCAAAACATCTGCCAAAAAATAGTTGTTAGAACCTTCAACTAGTTCAATAGGAAATGAAACTCTATGACCGATATGATATACTTTTTTCTTACAAGGACAATACTTATCACTATAAGAAATATCTTTCTAGGCTAATCTCTGCTCTCTTTTCGCCACAGTTTCAAATTAAAAACTCCAGGTAGCATTAGAGATGTAGTTTAGTGCCGAATGAGATATTTTATCGGGGTAACCACGTTCTTTTTTGGCAAAAACAAAATAAGAACAGTGATATGGCTAGAGGCGTTATCAACTCTGTATACATGCATTTGAAAATGTTAATTTTCTGATACTGATGATGGCGCCGTTTGTATGGCATATATGCCAAGCTCTTCAGGCATTACGAAATTAGAATAAAACTGCGCTTTAGTGGAGTCTGACACACGAATAAACAACGATGAAGATGATGCTATATAGTAAAGGTTAGCATTAAGTACTTTCCAGGGAAGTAAAAAATTATAAAAGCTTTTCTCTCCTTCGAAGCATTCTGTTTAATGACGAGCTGGCTTCTGGCCTCAACACTGGCGCAAAGAGGAGACTGGCGGCTCCAGAAGCCCACCAATTCGGTGACCATACGCCAGAGCGGCGGAAGCTTTTGTGCCAATCATTTGGTTGGCGAATTCGTGGAGCATATGGAAGATTGTCATATGTTTTACCTGTGCGTGGAGAATGGCGATGCTGTCCTGGCCTCTTGCCCGCCCACCATGCTGTTTAACTCCGAGAGCCGACTTTGCGATACTGCTGGCAATGTGAGATGCCGGAATGGCACAAACAATGGCACTCCGCCCGGAGACGGAGGCACAGGCGGAGCTGGTGACAGTGATCTTAACAACATGGTCACGGATGCCGCCACCTATTGTGCTGCCACACAAACGCAACAGCAGCAGTCCAGCGATCGAATTGTTTATGTCGGCAGCTCGAGCAGCTGCAGCAAATACTACATTTGCTACTACGGCCAGGCCATACTGCAGGAGTGCAGCTCCCAGTTGCACTGGAATGCGATGACCGGCAAGTGCGATATTCCGGAGAGAGCTCAGTGCACGTTGGGGGCCCAAGAGGAGCAGGAGGAACAGAGACCATCCAATGGCAACTCCAACTACAGCCCGGGCGGTGCCATTTCGAGTGATCTCATCCACTGCCCGGCCTACGGTCAGCACTTGTATCCACACATGCAGCGCTGCGAGTTCTTCATCTACTGCGTGAAGGGTCATGCCAGCCTGCAGCAGTGCCCCTTCTATTATTTCTTTGACATTGCCACGAAAAGTTGCCAATGGTCGCGAACAGCATTGTGTGTGCGCGATTTGAATTTGTTAATAAAATAGATATTAATCTTATGATTTAAAGAAGAAACGTGAGTTTTGGCGCCACTTTTTAAATATTTTTATTTTTACCCGTGAGTGTGTACACACTGGCGTCTATCGTTATCGATATGGTCTCGGAAATTTGAAGTTCAAAACAGAGAACCAGTGTGACCAGACTACTTGCCTGAAGCGCCTGGCGATAGAAAACAATTTAATCGACAAGTTACCAAAGTACAAGTTAAAATTCATGACTTATATATTTTAGTTTTATTTGATATAAAAAATAACGTGTTAAAAATAAATTCTTTCCTGTCTATCTCTACTAAATGAGTAGTATAAGAAAATAATATAAAAATAAAGGGAAATTTTAGGGGAAAATGAGGCAATTATATTCGATTTTCCGATAAGAATGAGTAAAATAATCGAATGAATAATAAGTCCACTAATTTTTCCGTGAATTCAGCCTTTTTTTAAATGCCTTTTGTTAGCAACTGCAAACATCTATTTGATATCTATTTAAAATACTTCCGAGATGGTGTTCTATTTCAAGGGAAACTAGGCGGCGAATACCTGGAATTTAGGGGGAACCCGGATTTCGTAGGGGGAAATTTTAAGATTTTAAGATTTTTTGGGTAAAAGGCGAAACTTGCATCTGGTAACACTGTGTCTGTCACCAATCAAACCCCCCGACCCCAAAAACTCAAAACAATAAATTTTTTTTTTTTGGTGTTTCGGTCTCTGGGAAAATTAAACTCCAAGGTTCACGTCCAAAGGCGGCAGGTAATCTATGCAACCAACCAACGATCTCTTCCAGACTTCAACCGAGGCAAAAGAGGGACGAAAAAACTGCAGGTGGCCAGGTGGGAAGTGACTGGAATCTTCTCGAGAAATCTCCAGTTGACCATTGGGCGAAATGTTTGAGAATTTACGCGGTATATTCCGCAAGCGGCGTCGCTGCGAGGAGGACACGCCCCCGACGCCGCCGCCGCCGAAGTCACCGCCACAGCCGCCGCCGCCTACGGGGCCATTGCTGCTGCCCCGGTTCCCGGACGAGGAGGAGGAGTCTCCCGAGTCCACCGATGGCTACTGTGTCTCCTGGTCGGACGCACAGGCCGACGATAGGTAATTGAATTCTCCGCATTCACGCTCCCCCTCTCTATCTTCTTGCAGCCTGCTTGCCTATGTATGCGTAAGTGTGTGCGCGATGTGAAAACAAATAAACAAAATCGGAAAAAAAAGAGTTGAACAAATAAAAGCAACAAACAAACGTCAAAAAAATATCACACACTGCTCCGCTCCGACACCCACTTCGAAAAGCTTAAAGACATTCCAAAAAAAGGTAGCCAGCAGCAGCGAGAAACAAAAAACTCAAAAAAGAAAACGAAACCAAAACCGAAAACGAAAAACATTAAGCAGTAGGCAGCCGTCGATTCAGGGCGGGCAATAAACACACCATCAGCCGGAAATTGGCCAAATCACTCTGGAGGATCTGGAGCCGCAGGATATGGAAGTTGATGCGCCATTAGCGCAGCACAACAGCGACAGTCATCACCATCATCTGCACCAGAGCTCGCCGAGCGCGTACCATTCGGAGTCATCAATGAATTTCGATTACTTGCAAGATCTCCGAGCTGGCGCCATGGCCGCCTCCTCATCGGCAGCAGGATCGATTGGTGGGAATGGTGGCAGCGGGAGCGTCGGGAGCGCCTCCTACGGACTGGTCGACGACAGTAGAGCTTTGGACAGGTTGTTATTCCCAATCAATCCTACATAAAACCAAATGAAACAAGAAAAAAAGATAAAACAACCAACGTAGCGAGAGCACAGCCTATAATTTCTTAGCTATTATTATTTCTTCATTCGATTTCTTTTTGTTCCAATAACAAATCAATAATGGTGATAGCTTCCAAAAACTATCTGCTGACGGACGCCCACACAACACTCGAAAATGTAAAAAGCGTTGTGCGAGCGCCTCGTCTCGTTTAGACCTCGATTCTGGTTATAATTTTACGTAGCCTCTACAAGTGGCCAGTCGTCGAGCCGAATCTAACCATCTAACGTTGCTTGTCTTTCGTTCCATGACTCTTAACCACAAAAACAAAACCTAACCGACCCGATGTGACAACAGACCATATAATGCCAGCGAGAGGTAATAATCATAATCATAATAGCTCCGTTCTGTGACTAATCTTTGGGTGCCTCTTTGCAGGTTTGTCAACATACTGGACCAGCTGGATGCGCGTGTGGAGAAGCTGCGCAAGGATGCACTCAACTTGCAAGAGAAAAAAGACTATCTACTGATGTCCATGGATCTGATCAAGAGCAATGAAATGCTGCAGAATATGACCGAAGGTGAGAGAAAGGATGCCTAAAACTAAAAGCCTTATAATATCTTTAAATGCGATTTAAAGCAAATAACAATAGTTGATATTATAGGGTCATTAGTAGAACCTTTAAGGAGCTAAGTTTATAGCAAAGTTACCTCTAAAGTTGTTTACAATATCATTCTTAATACATTGTAATTTTTATCTTTTCAGCTGAACGTGAGGAGATCATGTTGTACATACAGCGCGTCAGCTCTCGTCTGGGGACCGTGGAGCTCAATGTGCGCACTGTGCGCGACAATTCCCAGGAGGACTCACTTAGCCAGATCAATGCTTTAATCGATACCATGATCAAAATGGGCGATCCCGTAATTGCACGCCAGCGTTGCCAATTGTACTTGAATGCCTGCTGCAGCAGCTCAATGGATCCATCCGGACACATGGACACTGTGCCCGAGGCCGATGTGGGTCCCATTGACAAGAAGTTCGAGAGCGCTCTCCTCGGCTGCACCCTGGACGATCAGAAGAATATTAAGAAGCGGCTGCAGGCCTTGATGGGTTATCTGAATAAGCAAACTGTTAGCCATTAGTTTAATTTGTTTTTTATGTGGAACATAAACTATTCATAGAAATTATTATCAAAACCAAAACGAACGAATTACACATCACCAAGCCAGACGAAACGAATAATAATAATAATAAACAAAATGATAATATGTGAAGGTATTTTGTATTGCGTTAATGTTTAAATTAAAGTCTGAGAAGGATATTCTACTTAATAGCTAAAAGCTTGGAAAGCACATGTCCTGCGCCTTCAAGACCCTATCACTGAGCACCCATAATGCCGCGTTGGAGCCGAAAAATATCTGCTGAATGTTCTTGGATGTCAGATAGATGATCTCGTTGTCCTCAGTCGTGATGTTCTCCAGCTGAGCGCAACGCACCACGGCTCCAAACTTGGGGATTACGTAGTACAAGGTGCCGGAGGTATCCATGATCATGCTGCGACTACTGCCCAGCAGACTGCCCAAATGTTTGAGTTTAATGGTGTTTGTACCCTCCTCTATTTCCAGTCTATCCACGGTGCTGTAGAGCTCACCATCCTCGCCAGCCAGGATAAGTTCCCCCTGGAGGCCAAAGGTAAAGTCCACTGGCTGGATGGGAAACGACTGATTCATGTTCTCGAACTTGTGGCTCGTCAGTGTGCGGCGGTGCCAGGTCTGCTCCAGAATGTCGTAGGCAAGGATTTCGGGAACATGATGGCCCAGGACAAAGTAAATGTGTCGCTCCTGCTCGCAGCCTGGCCCCAGCTTGGGTCCCATTTGCACCACTAGAGATTCAGTGTCATTCACCCCAATAAACTGTCCACAGTCGATCCTCAAGAGCTCCGCATTGTTGCGCAGCAGATCGAAAACAAATAGCCGCGGCGAGCACTTGCTGGCGGGGAATCCCGTGTCCATGACCCACAATCGATTCAGGCCATCCACCTGGGACCAGTGGGCCTGCTGCAGCCGCGAACAGTCGGCATGATCTCCATTCGCGTGGACATCCCGACGAGGAAAGACCACAGTGGGCATGGGAAAGTAAGCGACCGGCCACTGGGCTTCAATCAACGTTGGCGAGTCGTTCTTTTCCACATTCACGCTGAGGAACACCCGGGAGTAGTGCATGGACACATGGCGCACATAGTAGCTGGACTCGTTCAAGCCGGACTCAGCCAGCTCCCAGGCGAGTACAGAGGTAACTACGATGGAGTACGCCAGGCAGGCGAGGAGGACATCTGATGTGGCCATCTTTGAACGCGATTCCGCACTGAGCTGGGAGCCAGAGAGCTCTGGAGCTATTGGTGTGCTTACGTTGTAAGCCAGGGCACGAAGAAGTGCATCGAATTGTCGACCTCAGCAGTTGGTGTCGGATGTCGTGAAAGAACCCGAATATAGACGGCGACCTGCATTAATTTGGAGCTCATTTTCGTGAGTTTTTCTCTGTTTACGTTTTGGCCCGGCTTGCCAACAAGTTTATTTCAAATAGAATAGGTTTTAAACTATTTACTCTTCCTATGGGTCATGTCATTGTAAATTTCGTTTATAAATTTAAAATCTTTTTAAACCCTTATAGAGGGTATTGTAATTATAATGCCAGCAGAGATAATCATTTGAGATAATTGAACTAAAGCTTATAAATGCATAAATTACTGAATTAAAAACCTAATAAAAATAATATATTGAATGAAATTAGGGCAATACGGAGTTAATTCATAAATTTTTTTAAAAATCACACCATTATTTACTATAGCACAAAGTAATATTAAGGTTATTTTTCTATATTCTTATATATTCATATATTCAGTGTGCTTTTACAACTTCACACGTGTGCTTCGAACAATAACATTTATGGTTTTTTATTTTAAACAGTTGCCATAAAATATTATCAAGTTTATTGTGTTCCCATTTAATGACTCTCTTCTATGATTAGGTTCGCATGAAATTCTTGTTAACTGAACCTACCTTAAGTGTTTTACCAAAAGTTCGCCAAGCTAATAAAAATATAGTTATCGAAGCTTTGAAGCTTAATTGTTTCTTTTTCTTTTTATTAAGATTACTTGTCAACTTTGCATTGGGAATTGCCAAAAGGATAGGGAGAGTAAATCCCCGAAGCGTTCTTGAGTTTATAGTTTACGAGTACCTAGTATCAGGGCTAAATCGATGATAAGAACCATATACTTTCCTGATTAATAATAACTTAAAAATAGAAGTTACTTTCTGGGAAAAACAACATTTTTTGCTAAACACAATGTTGTGACTTGTCTTTAATCAATCTAGACCGAGGGTCTCCTATCTGCTTCCGAAATTTTCAAGCCATTTGTCTTTGTCACGGACTGTCTTCCCGAACACTTGTACTTTTCCAGAAATGGCTTTGCTATCTTAATCAAAATAGAAATTTTAGTAGTAAAAGTTTCGGTTTAATTTCAAAATTGGTTTTTATACATATTTATTTTTTATACCTAAACAAACCATGTGCCATGTGAATAATCCACGGAAAGTGTTAACTGCCGTTGTGATCATTGTTTCCGGACTTGTCGTACTTGTCATGGTTTATGTATATATTTGGTATTATGATAGCCGTCACAAACGATTTAGCAAATAACTTAAAATATAATCTTATATTGTCGGTTTCCTATAATGCCTTATTTTCTCTCAAGAAAGAGTGTAAGCTCTATTTTCCAATATCGCTCAGAGCGCTATCGTCACTCTATGGCATGGCGTTAATTATAACCGACCGAGGGTCGTTATCAGTTATTGTTCTTTCTACCGGGCCGATATGATTAAAGCTTTCGATACTAAGCACCTGTCGCCCCGAAATGCTCCGATGGCACTCACAGCCCTTTCAGTTGGTAATTTGCGCTGGTCAATAGCACAACGCGATCCCGGAAAGCCTCGACTGGAGTATATATATAACACCTAATCCGACAAATATCTCACCATGTGCAACGCTCTCTGTGAATGCCTGAAATGCCCCGGCAAAGTTGTGTGCTGGTAAGTTTCCACCCATCCATCCGTCCATCCTGTGACTCATGATTGATCATCATGGAAGTTATCTATATATGTATCCCTTTTTTTTTGATTGGGATGCCTTCTTCGCCGGAAGAGAGCACTTGCGATAGGGATTTCGGGGTATAGAGTGAGGTAATCTATATAGAAAGGGATTTACTTAATTAGAAAAGGTTTTTGTAATCGGTATTTTAGGTTTTAATGGAGATATTGAAGATCTTTGGTATAGATTCTATACTATAAACTAGAACCTAACTTATTTGTGCAGATATTTCTTTAGCTTTCAATCTTATATTGAGTCATTTCCGGTATCCCATGGATGCAGCTTAAGATTAGTTTATATATTCAAAAACATAACTTTTCTGGCTTACGAATATTATTACTTGGTAATTCTATGAAATAAAGGTAGATGGATAAATATATGCTCTTGAAATATATACTTATACGACCTGGTTACAAACCTCTCTAACCCTCTCCTTTTATATCCTTTCAGCTGCTGCAATTGCGCCTGCAAGATGCTCATGAGCATCATCTTCTCCGCTCTCCTAATGGTCGTAGTTATTGGATTGATTGTCTACTTCACAGTCTTCTACCACAAGGATAAGAATACCGAGGAGGTGCAGAAGCAGGTGGCCCAGATGGCGCCAATCGTGAAGCGCAGCATACGCGACTATTTTAATAAGGAGTACTAAAGCTGTGGATGTGAATTTATATACTATTTATAGGCTAAATTAATAATAATTATTCGAAAACGAACCCCGAGACCGAAACGGAAACCGATACCCAAACTGAATCTGGCCAAAAGCGTTGTTTTAATCTAATCAAACCCGAGGCTCGTAATGGGATTTTTTCTTATCTAATAGATTGTGCGCTCAACTCCACTGAATGAGCTATTTATGCGCTTTAAAGAGAGGTTGGGTCTTTGCCCGGCTATTTGTTGATAATAATAATAATTAATATTTTGTGTGGAAAATGTGAGTCACTTTTCCGGTGTGACAAATACCCTACAGTACGACGTCTATAAATCAAAACTTGTTACTTAAACTAATCAATAATGTTTTCACTTTGATATGACACTAACAAAAGTTCGCATATATCAGGTTTTTAGTATAAAGAGAGAAGGGAAACCGTGAGAGGGAGACGGCCCGCAGGGAAACCCCTCATTACGCACATTTTCCAATGTCTCATCCAGCTGTTTTCCCAGTTTTTGTGTATACCATTTGTTTGGGATCAGGTAGGCAGCCAGGATTGCTGGCCCGAGGGTTGAAACCGTCCCCTGACTGGCTTCAATCACTTTCTGGCCTTCAGTTGCCCGCCAGCCAGCATCAGGTTCACAATGACCTCAGATTCCACGCTGTACTTCACCGCCGTCGAGGATATGTTCAAGGAAGTGTTAACAATAGAGGTTGACGAGTCGGTTCCCGGGAATGAGGAGGGAACGGGATCGGAATGGGGTTCAGGCTCTGACTCAGAGACCCCGAAACGCTGTGTGCAATTACGAAAGCAAAAGTTGTTTGCTCAGGACTCCACGGGTTTTGTGATAAGTCGCCGATCTCCCAAACTGGAGTCTAAAATCAATCTGGAACTGCATTTGTTGCCCGGCAGGCGACGGGAGCTGCGGGCTGAGGAGCTCCTCCAACTGCGCAAGGATCGAGCGGCAAGGGAACGCCAGAAGCCGCCCCAGAGACGCCTTACCTTGAGGATATAATTAAGGCAATCTGAACCATCGCCTAGTGTGTTCCCCGATCACAGTGCTTCCCCCTGTTGTATGCTTTACTCTAAGATTTAAACTAAGTTAAAGTTCTTCTAAGTATGCTAAGTATGAACGACTGACAGGTTGTCAGAGATCACTTTTAGGGTTTTGTGATTTTGTAGCCATTTTCTGTGCCATTAATAAAAATGTACGTTTATTGAAGAAAGTGGAAAGTGTGTTTTAAGTGGGATATAGTTAATGGAAAAAAAAACAAAAGCTTAGTTGAGCTTCATAGATTTTATTGTTTACCAATTTATATATTTTAAGAATTTCTTCAGAATCTTTTTTTAGTGCTCACTTTGGTATATGAAGAGGAAAAAATCTAAAAAATCAATTTATTCATTCATTTTCTTTAATAATAAAACTAAACTCAATTTACTCAAGTCCTAGTCCTTGTAAGTCTTGCATCTAGGCAAGCCCCAGTTGCAATATCCTCGGTGGATGTTTGTGAAGGCTAAAAGAAAATATTAATTTTTAAGACACATATTCCAACAAATGTTACTAATATTTACCTGGCAATCCCCTTTTCTCGCGATAACATGACTGCAGTTTCGCCGAACAAGCACTTAGGGAAGCATAATAGCAAGTGCCATCGGTGGCACAATGGACATCGAATTCATCTGGACAGGTATCCTCGCAGTCTTCACTGCTCACCAAGTAAAAGAGAGCTACAAGAGGTAGATACAAGCAGGATATGGAGATGTGTCCTGATTTATTTAATATTTTACTCACCAGTTAGGAAAAGGACGAAGCAGAGGCATCGCATATTGACGGCAAGTGTAGTCTTCTAAATGTGTCTCCGAAATAAGGCCCTCACAGCTTAAACTCAACTATTTAAATAAAGCTTGAAAGGGATATGCATATTAAGTTAAATTATTTACATCTTAGTTTATGCAAGCAGGTGTTTAAGGTATTAAAGAAATGTAGAAATAACAGTTGAAAATTTCTTAGCAATAAATTTTTTCGTTAAAGCACATACTATAGGGTTAGAGCAGAAAATTCTCTGAACTTTTATAATAATTATTCGTTCAAAGACAAATTTATTTTTTAAACGGCAGTTTTGACTAAAGTAAGTTAACTTTATTTTATTTTTTTAATAATAACAGCTAAATATAACTAATTAATGTTTAATTAATTAATTAATTTAATATTGTGTATATTTGAATTATATAAAATAGTTCCTTTCAAATAAAGCATTACTTAAGAATAATTAATTTTATGTAAAGAGTATTTTGAAAAACTTTTGTAAGCAGAGTTTCAAACCTAACCCATCTATCATGTAGATAATATGTAACATTTTCGTACATTTATGTATACATAGTTCTTCTGTAATTTACATCTGTCGTATCTTAATCCTACTCTTGTTTATCAGAGTTTGAGGACAAACTAATATTTCTAATTTTTTTCCCCCGTCTATTTTGAAGATATGATGCAACTTTTATAATATAATAATAATCATATAATAATTTCACTGTTGTACATCCGAGTTTTTTCGAAAAATATAATAGAGAGATCGTTTAAAAATTCGTAATGTTTGAGTATTTTTAAATTTCCCTTTTCCATTTGTTTTGTAGATATAATATACAATTTTTTTATACTAATCCAAAATTTTTAAATAATTTGTATTAGCTTTTTCATAATCTTGCTCTTTTTCTATATTGGTTAATATGAGATTGAACTTGTGTATGAAATAGTGTTCTAAAGATCTTAAATATATTAAAATTCCTTAAAACAAAAATATTACATTCCGCTAATTACAGGAATTTCATCAACTAGTGCAAAATTAATAGAAACTTCCGCTAATCTTTACTGTTTTTTGTTATTGTTTTTTGTTTTGAGAGGTTAATGATCTCACAGTTCCCTGTTTCCGATTAGGGCTTTCTTTGCCATTTAAGTGCTAACGTTTTCTTTCAAATTTAAGATTAGGCGAGACTAGCCTTCGGGATCTATCTGCACAATCATTTTACCCTTGACAGGCTTAACTCGGCTTAGCAACGATTGGCCATTTATGATGAAGCGCAAGCCACTTGAAATCGGTGTCTAATCACCAAAAGGATTATTACTGAATTATGAAAGACACTTAGAAAACGATTAAATTGTATTTATGGAAAGAAGTTAAGCTATTTATTACTTAATATAACCATGAATCATCTCCTAAACCCTTAATTAAAAGAACAGTTAGGTGAAATTCTTATAAAACACCCAACGACCCTTATCAGAAGCAATGACAATCCGAATTGTGAGCCAGAAATATTAATTTTGAAAACAAAATGATTTGCAAATATTTATATGCTGGTCTTCTCCCTCCTTCACCCTCCGATTACATTTTGTAGGACAGAGAACAGAGGAAGTCCCAGTGACCTTTCCCTTAACCCCCGTCCAAGTGAGCGAAATCTTGTGCAACCCATGTGCACGCGAACGCCTCGACTCATTGATACGATCAGTGGGTACACCTTCCACTCCGCCTACCGATTCCCCCCTATATAGTGGCACTATCAGCCCGTGCCGACCCATACAAAGAGAGCGGGAGATCGCCTCTAGTGTTTGTTATGTCTATGGCGCGTCTGTCTCTGCTTCTTGCCGGGGCTAGCTTATAACGACAAATCTTGTAAAATTCGCCAGGACCAATGGGTTGGGTATTTTCAACTCAAATTTGGTCAGTTGGTAGAGCTTGACCTAGGCTATGTACTGACCAAAAATCTAGCAAATACCCCTCTTGGGAGCCCTTTAAACCGACCTAGTTTCTCACTCCCCAGCGGATGCCCCGATTTTAATGATTCTTTCAGAATCAGATACTTCACTTCAAGGACTACAGCTGGACGGAGTTTAAGCCTATTTCCCGTGTCCTTTCATATAGAAAAGATTTAACAAAGATCATTTTAAATCGTCCGCTGGCTGTAAACAAAAAGTGCCTCGCTATTTTCGCCCGATCACATTGACTTATCGCCAAGCACGCGGCCAACCGGCTTGCCCAAGTGGGAGGAAGGGGAAACCGGGCGAATAGGGGAGCCAACGAGAGAGAGAGAGATTGCTTGGAGAGTGATTAAGAGAGAGGTCGGCAGGCGGAATGGTAGAGAGATGGAAAGAAAAAGAAGGAAAAGAGAGAGTGGTCTCGCGCAATCTCTCCTAATCAAAAATAATAAAGAGCGGTCAAATCCACAAAAGTTTTGGGTTGAAGGCCTGGGATATATACTATCTATATCTTTTTAAAGTGCTGGGACAACAGGGAAAGATATAACTTGTGTTAATTGGGAAATGTTTGTTCAAACTTTATTTTTGAAATCACTTTATACTTGTTTTTGTATAATAAATAGATTATTTTTTTTTAAATAATATAGTAATAATATTAAAGATAAATTTTTATGCTTTTTCTGATGTATGAAAAACCATATCAAGGTAATAACTGAAGAAGACTGCTGTCATTACCTTGAGATGGTTTTTTATACATCAGAAAAAGCATAAATATTTATGTATGTTTAATATCTACTACATTATCCGAAGATCTTACGGAATTTCTCTTTATTTATATTTCCTCTGCTGATCTAATGAACTAAACTAAATATATATTAACCACTTGAGGCATTTCCCTTCTAATCAGATCACTGACTATGACTAGGTGCATTTCTTTCTATTCCTGATCAATTAATGCTAGTCACTCCCGTAAATAATTTATAGACCCTAAAATTAGTGGGAAACCACCGTCGGATCGTTTAAGATTAGATCTAAGCTGTTGATAGGTTGTCAGTTTGATAGATTTCAACGATTCAACGATTTATTCAACTAAACAAACAAATATCGCGAAATATACGAAAATAAATAGTGCTAAAGTCTTCAAGAGGTCAGTCACTTTATTGGTCCCGTCCTTGAATGAAAAATATTTCAGTCTTTGCAAAATTTTTAGAACGATAATAAAAACTAGTGCTCAAATAAATGTATATCTGATCAGGTTTCAAGGCCTAGAAAACGCATGTTTGCTATCAAATTTATTTGAAAAAGAATTTATGCATTCAGTTTTTTTTAAGGAATTATATACATTTTATAAAGGAATATATGCAATATCAATGTCATGATATCACCTATAAAGCTCATATTTCACCAGAATTTTGATGAGATTTCTGTGACAGCAATGCAAACTCATTAAAGTTGAATAAACAGATGACTGAGCAAAATCATTATCGGGGCTGTGTTTACTACCGATAAGGCAGGATCCTTCTGGGACAGGAACCTAATATGACTTGCAAGCTGTTTATCATCCCAGAGATTAGTGTGCCTCATTAAAAGCTAATTTTAATTTTAATTTGCGAATGAGATGGATTTAGGTAAATATATGTATTAGCATGTAGAATCCGCGTGCTTGCAGAGTCTTTTATCGGTCAGATGAATGCACAATTCCAAGATAATCAACTTTATAGCTACAATATATTATGTATAAAAACAAAAACAAAAGGATTTGGGAGATTTTCGGGAGCTTATAATGAAAAGCAGGGTGCTACAGGCTCATCAACAAAAATTACACAATTTGCAATGCAAACTTTGCATTCTCCTTAATATGATTATAGGAGAGATCAGCCTCCAATCTTGACTTTAAGTCCCCATCCATACACTAAAGGTATCACCCAAATTTTTAAATTGGATAAAACTTGGAGAGAAAACAAGTTCATAAACTTCACTTTGAGATATGTTTATTAAAATAATATATAAGCTTTTATATATTTTGTTTAAACCTCTTAAAATCTACATAATACACACTTTGTTTTGAGCAAGCAAACAAATTTAAAAAGAATTTACCCCCCTAAGTGTACGATCTACGCTTAACGTCTATGCACATGCGGCCATGTCAGCAGTAGAGACCCTGGCCCTCGTTCTGCTCCACGTGGTAGTTGCAGTACTGGCGCTGAGTGGGCGTCAAGCCCATGGTCTCCACCTCCGCCTTGAACTGCTCGATGCCTCCGACGCCGGCCAGATAGCCATTCAGCTTGGTGGCCACGTAGCTGGTCTGCAGCAGCTTAGGGTTGAGATTCAGCGAGGAGGCCAGGTCCTTGTGGCCCTGCAGCCGGTACTTCTGATGGTATCTGGAAAATGGAGGAGTTTAACCAATCTGAACCTATTCATTAGGAAAATATTTTAGACTTACGCCTCGGCCGGGTAAAAGTTCTCCTTGGAGGCAATCTCAGTGGTGATAACCTCCGGGGCACGGCGCTCCTGCTCCTCCAGCTTAGAGGCCTCCGCCACCTGCTTCTGCTCCTCGTCGTGGTACAGGATCAAGGAGGCATACTGCCTCTTAATCGGCGTGGTCAGACCGTACTCATGGTTGTTCCAGAACAGATCCAGCAGCTCCTTGAAGCTAATTACCGAGGGATCATAGTCGATCTCCAGCACCTCCGTGTGATCGCCCCTGTTGAGATTCGTGGATTAGTACCGGATCGAAGTGTGGGATTGCAGGAGGAGGAATGGTGATGATAACGATGGGGGAGAAACAAAAAGAAATGCTCGTGTTAGGATGATTAATGCCCTCGCTCCCGACTCTTACATTTTACGGTACGTTGGCAAGTCGGAGCTACCGCCGGCGTATCCCACGGTGGTGCGCAGGACCCCCCGGGTGGCTCCGTACAAGGACTCTGCCCCCCAGAAGCAGCCCATTCCAAAGGTGGCCGTCGCCTTGCTTATATTCACATCGTGAACCGGCGAAATGTTCAGCTCTTTCTGTTCATTGCGAACGGTGCTCTGGAAGAAGAAGAAGAAGCAGAAGCAGACGATGACGTATGAATAAACGTTTAAAACGGATTTTGTGACAATATTTTGTAATTTTAAACCACACCAGAAACAGAAATGTGAGGCCATAGCCATAGCCCGGCAAGCAACGCATTTTAAACAAACAAATATTCTATAAAACCAACAACTTTTGAATTATTTTAAGAATTTTTAATTTGGAGGCTTTGTTCGTTGAGTGAAAAAAATATTATGCCGCCAGCACTCTCTTGTCTTAACTCTCTCCCATGCAGCTGCATCTCTCTTTGCATTGCTCACCCAATGCAGTCGGGTCTCTTTGAACAGCTGACTTAACGTTGCTCTCTTACTCACAGACACGATTGCAAAATCAATTTCAAAATCAAGGTCAATAGCGAAAACCGTTGAAAGAAAAGTAAAAGTATCTGCTGGATGAGCTTTATAACGTTTAGCTCATTACAAACTAAGGAACTTTATAAACTGGTAGTTAAAAATATTTTAATGTTGCTGATTTTATGCTCTAAAACTTGCCTTGAAATTACGAAACAATCGCGCGAACATTTCGTGTAAATGGCTCAGCTGTTGGGAAGCAACTAAAGCTGGCCAAAACAAATCGCATGCCGCTTCTAGCCAACAAAGGTGTGCGCTCAGCATGGATGGGCTTAAATTATTCTCAAACATTAAATGACGGAAACTGGCTTTTATGAGTAAGCGCACATAAAGCAACAAAATTGGACACTCGACCTTGTATTGAGTTCAAGAAACTTTAAGCAATTTAAGTAATGTCAATTGAATGTTTTAGATCATGAGTGGAATTTTGCTAATAAATATTTGCGATATATTATTAAAATTTATTTCAGCTATTTTAAGGATATATGTATTAATCACTTTCAAAGGATACAATAAAAAAAAAAAATAATAACAGGATCCTATATATTAAATCACACTTTTCCAAAACAACTACTCACCAGATCCTTGAGGTCAGGATGCGAAACACTTTGAGTAATTGTCAGAGACATGTTTTGTTTTTTTTTTTTAGTTAGTTGTTTGGGAAATTGAAAGCAGAACTGATGCATCTGCGGACGGATCGCTCCAATTTATAGCGCCGCCGCTCCCTCCGCTTTCTACGCCAGAGAGAGAGCCGAGCTACAATCTTTATCAATTCTCCCCGCTACTCTTTCGGGCGGCCGGCCCTGTCGCTCTTTCTTCCGCTCGCAGTTCTTCGGCGACTGAAAACTGCGCAGCGCTACAGGTTTTTTTTCGTAACACACAGCTGGGAGAGATTCGATCGGGGTATATAATTTAATTTAATATGCGTTAAATATTCTAATTTATAAAAGTCAAGTGCAGTCTTTTGAGCTCTCCGGATTAACCATTAATGGTTATTTGTTCGGCTCGTATTTCAGGCTACTCAAGCGAAGAATAAAGTCCAGCAGAAACATTTGTATCTTGATCTCTTTGGGATTTTCGGTGACATAAAAGCCCGGTACGCCGGCCTTTTGCAAAGTGGATTGTTGGTCATTAACCTGCGGGGTGATAGGAGGTACAGTATTATTCATTATCTCAACCTAGATTGGCATTATCTTAATAAAGAATGTTGAATTTCACCTTCTGATCCAAAATATTAATAATCTTCTTGTCCGATTCAAGAAGCTTCTTGTTGTGCTTGATCCTAATGAGCCCCAGAATGTGTTCGAGCTCCTCGGGATCCTTGATCTTGCTTTTCCATCCTGCCACCTCAATATCGTATTCGTTCTCGACCTGCTGTCGCATTTTAATCAAATGCCTTTCCGTCTCGTGTTGCAATTCCATTAAAGCTGTGACAATGACGAAAATGCCTTCATTTAGCACACAATTGGCGAGCTCAGTTAGTAAATCGTAGGAGATGCGGGTCTGAAGGTTTCTGTAAAGTAATTGGTATTATTTTATGGTAGAATAGGTTTTTAAGTAAATATCTTACTCTGGAAGTTCTGCATGGAATTTTCGCAGATGATCCACAAGAAAATAGATTTTACGTTGAATATATTCGGGTGTCGGGTGTTGAACTTCTGTGAGGGCTGAAGGGTAATCAAGGAGCTTATTAATAAATTAATAAACTAAATATAAACATCTAAATTAAGAACACCCAGAAGAGCAAAATCTTCTATAGGATGAGATTAAGGTTTAGGTCAGGGTTAGGCTATTATTTGACATTTACCAGCTTCGCTACTGTTGGAATTGCCCTCGTTGGTCGCTGCCGTGTCTGCCATCTCTTTATAATGTTTTAAATTTGTGTTCTTTTAATTAATTTGTGAAATAATAAAACTTTTGTTTGGGTTTTGCGAATTCGCCGCTTCCACAAGACAGCTGACAGCTGTTCACCAGGGCTGCAAACAGCTTCAAAAATATCGTTTTCATAGAGGATGATATATCGATAACGATTTTAAATTTAAATGTATTTTTTTTTTTATCGCGTTTTAACATTTAATTAAAACTGTTATTCTAAGAACAATGTCTTATTAGGATTAGGATTTCGGAATTCTGCAAATGAATTATGATTACTACTTATATTGATTTAATTAATATCTTACACTGTAAATCCTGCGTGGAATTTAAGTAGATAAAAATTTTTGTGTTCTTTATAATCTATAAAATCTTATGATTTGAATTCTTATGGATGTTTTTTTGTGCATCCGCAATCCAAATTCGCTTCTTTGCCACAGGAACAGCTATCAGCAAAGGCTGCAAGCTGTAAGTGTTTATTACAAAGCACTTTCAGGACCTGCGCCAGGACTGGCATACTTACCAGCAGAAGCAGGATGACAACAAGCAAAAACATTGCCTTCATATTGATATCTAAAGAAAGAATGCTCAGCTATTTTATATAGGAAATATTATTTATTGTACAGAAGAATATGTAAACGTATATGATTTGAAATCAAAAGGCTGCTTATGACTAAGTTGATTACATCGGAGCCGAAGTTTAGAAGTTCAAAGATTTGCGGGCCTTGATGAAGTGCTTGTCGACCTCGTAGGTGTGGATGCGGTTGTTGCGCTTGACCTTTCGACGTTTCTTTAAATCGGTGTCAAACTTCCCGGGTCCGCCGCTGCACGGGGTGGTGGGGACCCGTTGGAACTTCTTGCTGTCCAGTGAGTAGCACTCTCGAGCAACGCCGACGACTTCCTTCTGGTCCTTGGGAGTTTCCACAATTCGCAGGCCGCTCAGACGCTGCAGTAATTGGCTGGCTTCGTTGTTGGTGGTCGACATGGTTCTTTTTGGAAATACTTTTGGTTGATCAGGAAGTTAATACGTTGCTTGACGTTGACGGCTTGCTACTGACTTCCATGTGCCCCTTGGCCCTATTTATATCGCCTTGATGGGTGTGCAATTTGAGGACTATGACATAAAACTCAGTGCGGAAAGTACGGTGCTAATCTTTTCCCGCATCTGTCATTTTATGGTGCTACCTGCTCGTAATTAAATTTTCCGCCGAAAAGCCCTGCTAATCCCTTTTTAATGCGTTCAAAATGACGAGCGCAGGTAGAAAATCAATGCATTTTCGGAAGACGGCAATAAATGAATTGTATTTGGAAAGTATGCTTATAACTTGGAGTTTTTGCAAAACCTTTTTGGGAGAAAGCAAATTGTATCCTTAAAGTTAAAAATTGCGAGTTGTATAATTTGAGTTGGAAAGTTGAAGAAATTAGAGATATACGAAAAGTAGCTTAACATTATATCATATCAATTTTATCATCCGTGCTTCATATATATAAATATCCTTTAAAATATATTTTATATCTTTTAAAATACTGCCTTCAACAAATTCAAAATTTCGCGCGCAAGTAGTCAGATTTACTGCCTTCGAGCAGTGTGTACACACTTACAGAAACATATGGTCTCTGCACGTGTATCGGTTAATTCGTTTATGCGGAAAATTAATTTACGATTTCTTGCATAAATGCCTTTATTTCGGCGTAACCTAAGGACTTTTAACAGATGTGCAACAAACTAAGCAACAGAATATATTCATTTTTCTAAATACAAAGTTATTTGAAGGCCAGGAGGGCATTGTAAGGAAACTAAGATTGCGAATTGCTCAAGACCACAAAGTTCGCCGCATAAACGCGGTTACGTTTCGTTATTTCGATTTGAATGGAGCACTTGCATTGGAGCTCCGGCCGCGGCCGCACAGAACGTTATAAAACGCCAACCCATCCAGGAGCAATTGAGTGAGATTGTGCTTGTGCTTGGCCAGTGAATGAAATCAATTGATTCGGCGAGTGCGGCTGGAAAAGAACGAAATCAGAGCCAAACAGTTTATTGTGTAACCGCTAAAAACGATGACCGGTGGACAGGCGAGAAAAAGGAGGCGCGGAGACGGCGGTAGCCACTACTGATCATATGATTGCCCAAGAACAACTGCAACAACAAAAACGAGCTCTCAGATATATACGTCAGGTGTGACAAAGTGGGGAAAGCCAAAAACATAGCACGGCAGTCGCCAAAATAGCAAAATAGTATTTCGTTGCCAGAAGGAAAACATCAGCCAGCCAGTAGTAGCAGCCGCAGCCGAAGCTGGGCAAAATCGAAAGGATAAGGAAGGACAACGACCATGTACACGATCAACAAGGGACCCAGCAAAATAGTTGCTAAATCGCGTCGCGGTAAGTGCAGCAACATTTAATTGTTCGAGAAGGCACACAAAATAAAACCCTTGCAGAGAGGCAACATGCCAGCTGTTATGTCACAACATTTGCCAGCGCTCTCTCGGCGTTTTCTCTCTATTTTTCTCTCTGTTTTATTCTTTTTTGTTTTGCCGGCATTTTCCACTGCATGCTGATAATTTACATCATACTTTTCATCGCCTTTGCAGGCCTGGCGCAAAACTTTGAAAAGTTCGAGAGCATCAAGGAGAGCGGCCGGAAGAATGGCAGCTTCGATCTGAACAGCCCCGAGGAGCACAACAAGTAAGGGCATCGTCCAAATCCGAATCTTTGGCCGCTTATGCAAACAGCCAGCAGCACATGTGTGGAAAGTGTGGAGCGGGGAGCGGGGAGCGGGGGACAGTGGCGGGGCAGGCGACCCTCGTCTTATCTTTGACATTTTATCGCAGGAATCCGCGGCTACCTAGCACCGCCATGCTAATTGCTCTCTCTAGGAGACGCTCAGCTAGGAACACGTGGGTCAGGCAGGCGACGCCTCGGTTATCGGCTCCATTTTCATTCAAATTCTGCCTCTGAAAGGCATTGACTTTTCCACTGACAAGCGACCGACCGTTACGTCACGACTTTCGTGGAGATGTTAGCGAAGGGAACTAAGGTTGTGGGCCACTTGGGAGTGGAGCACTTAGCAAAGATCTTAAAAGGCAGCTATAAAGCTAAGTAGATCTATGAATAGTTGGGAGAAAGCATAAGATCTGTTACAAATTGGTCTGGATTTTACCCATTTTCTGTTCTTATTAACCCATTTTTTTTATTTTTATAAAGTAGAAGAATCAGCATTTTAATGTTTTCTTTATTTTCATCTTTATTTTAAAGCAAATTTTCTTAACATGTTGAAAATATTTTTTATGGACTACACCACATTTTTAATATAAAAAACATTAATCCCAGCAATCATGTAGCTAGCTCATGCTCATAATACTTAATAATTAAAGTTAATTAATTTAGGAAAAATCTTAACAAAACCTACTTAGAGATCGAACCAAAATACACATCTATTTTACAATGATGTGTTTCGATTTCTTATGACGAAATCAATCAACACATTTCAGTTCTGCGATCGTTATGTCACACCTTCAACAGAAAATAAACAGAACATTTTGGGAACCATTAGCACATTGGTTTTAGAGAGAATAATTAATATTTAATAAAAATAATTAGGTTCCATATAGAAAACAAGCAAAATTTATTAGTATTAAATTGATTATGCTTTTATTGTATTTTCTATTTTGTAATTTTTCACATTTTCTTGTGTCTAATCTAGATATCTTTATAACGTATAGAAGCAACAATTCGCAAAGGGCTACAAATGCGACTATCTTTGCACCAATTCCTTGTCAATCAATAGATAGTCAGCTATCACTAGTGCTAGCTTCGCTATCAGCTTCAGGGTTATAGCCCCAGATTAATATCGCAATTTGGCTTTTATTTATAATTTATTGCAGGCCGAATGCATGGGAAAGTATATAGTTTTTGTGGTTTAAGTGCATATAAAATTTACAACTATTATCTCCGCTTCTTTCTTTGTGTAACTTTGTTGCAAGAACAAATAATTTCACAACTGAATTAGATTAATGTTTAATGAGTATTCACACGTGGTCAGAATTGTAATATATTTAACGTTCCCAGAACTGAGTAGGAAGTTGTCGAACCCATTTTCCCCCACCTGCTCACTTTCGTAGTCCACATGCTCGGGGAGCGGGAGCGCTCTGTATGTATTTTGCATAAGTGCGGCGACGTCGTCGTTGAAATTCAGTCTGGCATTGTCATTAAAATATGTACTATAATACCTTTTATTTAATTTTCATGAATGCAGCATACCGCGGCCAGTGTTCCAGCAGAGCTTCGCCTCCAAGCGGATAGCACCGACCAAACTGATCGAGGATGAGGTGATAACGCCGCAGCATGAGGAGATTATTCGTTACATAAATGACTGTAAGTCGGCGTTTCTTTAAGTTTAATATATCCCTAAATAATTGCCAAAAAATGTAAACAAAATCTTTCATCTTGACAGCCTGGAACATGCTGGTGGCGCAGAATCCCTACGATGCCAGCTCATCCGCCAAGCCCGCCGAGAAAGTTGTGGCGGATGCTAACAACAACAACAGCGCGGCCAGTCCTGTGGACAGCATCATGGCCAACACACAGATGACTGCAGCGACTGTTTGGGTTGAGCCTCCCAGTCCTGCGCTGCAAGATTTCAAGCCCTTCGATCTGGAGTCGTGGTGGGGCCGCCGCCTCTTCCAAAATATCACAAAGAGCCTGTAAGGCTGGGTCGTTCCTGATTCCTAGCCTTCACCAGAAGCACTAAAGTTGTATCTATATAGATGGAAGGAAGAAGAGACATTGTGCGTAGCTAACGTTTAGGGGCTAAGTAAATATCACATTTGGATGTTAGGTTGTTTAGGAGGCCTCTAATTTGGCCAACAGGCCATGTTCTTAGTTGCCTCTTGTGTTTGAATATTGTGTAAATGGATTAAATTAAGAGTCGTCGCCCTGACGCTGGCCCATTGTAAATAGTACGATTTATAAAATGTTATAGAGCTGTAAGAAGAGAATATCTGGTATTTGCCTGCTTGCTTGCCAGTTTTTAAAGAATATTATTTCAACTAAAATACAAATTAGCCATACGTTTTCGGTCAACAATCAAGTGTTTAAAGATTTGCCTGTACATATATATTAAAAAGTCAAAATTCGATTTTCTCTTTTGTCGGTTTTAGATAAGTTTTGAGTTGTATCCAAGGCAGGAATTGGTTGAGCCAATTCCTCACTACTGGCAGCGCATATAGTTAGTTTCTCGCTCTAAATCGTTTGTATGTTTAGTATAAATAATAAACAAAGAAAGCATGTTGCTAATGGAATGTTTTATTTAAATTATTCTTAAACATTTTTGCGTTCCGGTAAAGGTTTTAAAAATAAGAAACTAGTTTAAAAATTTACTCAGTAAAGAAAAAACAATTTGTGTTGCTTTAAAATGTATTTAATTTCCTTATAGCCAATGCCTTTAATTAATGTATTATTATTCTATTATAATTATTGTTTTTTTTTTTTTTTTTAATAACAAACTATTTTAATTTCAAAACTAAAGAATACATTTTAAAAATCGATAGTCAAGAGCCTATCGTTATAATCTGGCACTCCATGTTATCGATATTGACATCAGCCTTGTGTCATCTCTAACTGTTGCTGAAATCTGGTCAAAATCAACCGAAAATTTGGTTTTCTTTTAATAATTAAATAAATTAA